>APFE030398995.1:15310-129947 GCA_000404065.3 Pinus taeda
ATTAGGCTGCACGTAAGGCTGTTGACCCTGGTAAGGTGGTCCTTGCTGTCCTTGTCCTGGATAGTACTGGCTGCCACCATACCCGGTGGTGCCCCAATCCACGTTCAATGGAACGGAAATCTCATCATAAGGAATTTGAGGCAAGGAGGTGTACAAATAATGATTCTCGGCATCATAGTACGGGCCTTGACCATCCAGGTTCTAGACATTGTGCAAGTATTCAAAATATGCCTCCTCTTCTGTCATATACTCAGAAGCAGGAGGAGCACCACTTGCGGGGTGCACAACTCTAGAAGAAGGGGATGGTTCACCACTCTGCGTTGGACCTCGAGATGGGCCTGCGGCAGAAGTGACAGCGGATGAAGCTGTGACTGTACTAACAACTGGAGTTGCCGCGACACAAACGGTCGGGTTGGTGGGGGCTGCTGTAACAGTAGAATGAGGGGCTTGGGAAACAAATGGTCCTATGGTAGGGACGATGTTTTGACCCCAAACGGAAGAGGAAACTGCCGAGTTCATAGCATCCCGCAATGACCTGTAACGCCCTAGCACCGTGACACCCAAAGACGTAACAGTGTAGGGTGTGGAGATGATGGGGGATGTTGCCGGAATGGGAGAATCTATACTCGACATAACGGACGAGCCACTAGACACTGGAGAAGCGTCGCCCATATCGGATGAAGCCATCGGAGATTGAGCACTGACAGGAGTGGCAGGGTAATCCTCGTTAGAGGGCTCCCAAATAGGGTTGTAAAAGAACTCGTAGAAATCGTCCTCTGGAGCTCGCGAATTCAACGGCTGGATGCTCGGAACAATGGGAAGAGCGTCACAGACCGGAGTTTCAGGGGCAGCAGAAGATGGGGACCCTTCTTCACTTGGGATTGAAGACGGAGTTGATGGATCTGCCAGGATGACCAAACAAAGACCCTAAGTAAGCTAACGGTAAAACCTACACAAAACTAAACGCACACAAGATCTAACCGGGTAATGTTATCGTGGCCAAATGAAATTTAAGACACAAGAACTTAACTTGACCTTTTCATGTTTCGAGAGTCGAGAAAAGGACGAAAAGATGACTCTATCTACTTCGAATGTTTAATGAGCACGAAGTGACAAGACGCTCACTTACACCTTTTCTTTTAGAGAGTCTGAAAAGGATCAAAAGTGACATCTCTGGAGATTCTAAGCAAAAAGGTTTACCAAGCAACCCGTAAAACTGCTATATACACCTTGGCAATCGTATGAGAACCAAGGACTTTACGTACTGTAGTCAATCTTCCCGAATGCTGTGTTCGGTGCGTTACGGTTTACAGGGCGGCAGACTCGGCTTCCTATGGATAAAGGATGCAAGCCTAATGGAGTCTCCCCATATATACGCGACGGCACGTGGGAGCCCAATCCGTACTAGCACTTATCGTTTCACCGTGGAGGAATCACCCAACCACTCAATGGTAAGATGCTAGGTTTAAAGACGCTGGAACACATCTCTAGCCTAGACCTCTAGATATTCACGTTAAGTTCCAATGCATTTTTAGATAAATTTGGTTTATTTTACGGTTGATCTTGAATTAAGTTTTAGTTTCAGGTCCTACCGTATGATCTCTCAAAAACACCTAAATGCAACTATATGCCAAAGATCATCATTTTGTTCGATGAATTCTAGTTAAAGAGAGTTGAGGATCTTTCAAACAAACAAAACGAATTCAAGCAATCACACAACCTAATGCAACTAACAGCAAGGAAATGAAACTTTTCTTTTGAAAGCACAAAATAATGAAATGCTCTTTTCCTTTCAACTATTAATGTAAAAGACACTAGTTTTCTTTACTTTTCAATGACATAAAAGTTCTCTTAAAATGAATTAGAGAGATAGCAACACTAAGTGAAAAGCTAAATCACTCAATGCACACACAAGACGATTCCCAAGTCACTAAAACCAGTTTCCCAAATCAAAGGAAAACAAAGGCTTATGAGCTATGTAATCTAAGCTCAACAAGACAGCGAGGAATTCAACGGAGGAAAGCAAACCGTTTGGAACACAATCAATCACTTTCAACAATCACCAAACAAACGTGAAAACAAAAACAAAGTTGGCTGGTCAATCAAGAACACAAGATCCCGAACGGGAGGCTAGACACACACGACCACTAGATGCCCCAGGGTTTGAGTGTGAGATCAATGGAGAAAAGCGAACACCCGAAGGATGAGAGTCCACAACCAGACAAACGACGGTCTGACACACTTCAGCAATCGTAAAAAGTCAAGACAAAGCATAAACCAAGCGACGAGAGCAAAAAGCAAGGCTTCGCAAAAACTGAAAACAAGCAACAAACGAACCCCCGTGGAACGAGGCCTCGCAAGCAAGCGAGTTACAGCTCAAACAAAATTATCAAGCCAAAAGCAAAGTGGAAAAAGCAGGGGACAGCCAAACCAAGAGGTTCAGGAGGCCAATTTGGACAAAAAAGAGTTTTACAGCATCAGCGCGGGTGACCCCTTAGCAACAAAGCGATGACAGAAAAAGGTTTGTAGCAACTTTACGCTGTCAGCGCGGAAGGACACGAATAAAGGGCGCTGGCCTGAAAACCAGGTCAGCGCGACTGTTAAATGTATACACGCGATGACAGAAACAAAAAAGAAGACACTATGTGATGTCAGCGCATCTGTTCTTAAATAAAGCGCGCTGAGGGTGAAAAACAAATAAAATCGAACCAAAAACCCCCAAAACAAGGCAACAGGCTTTCAAGGCAATTAAGGCAGTTCCCAGGACGAACCAAGAAACAAATCAACAGCAAAACAATCCCCAAACTTTGACAAAGGAGCAATAATCAAAATCAAAACAAAGGCGACATACAAAGAGACAAGCAAGCCCTCCCCAGTGGAGTCGCCAAATTGTTGGAGAGGTAAATCCCCTCTACAGATAGAGGCGATCCCTACTAGCCCAAAGGGGGTCTAGCAACAATCAAACAATGCTACATTGCAGGTTCCTAGTTGTAATTAACAAGTGGGTAAAAGAAACCTACTTGGATTCCAACGCTATGTTTGTCGAAGAGATGATCCTCTCGCTCCTTCACTCCAGCCGATCACGATTCTCCGCTATCCTCGCGGACGAACACCTGCACAAGCAAAAGAGAGCAAACAAGAGCGTAAAATCTACTAACAACAACTATGTATCAGTCAGGAAGGATACAATTTACATCAATCATTGATTGGACAAATGGAAATGGAACCATAAGAGTAGTCATCTATCTTTATTAACAGAAAATAGAGTAAGGTACAACCAAAGTCCTGATGCTGAGTCCTTCCCTAGAGGGTCCAGCCAGCATGTCTTCCAAGCATTCACCTTTGAAGCAAATCTCCCAAGTCAAAGAGGTCTCTCTCTCACATACAAGGCAACAAGCTCATGACCTTCCTCAAGCTCAAAGCAATCATCACACAACACACCAAATGCCTACAAAGAGCAGCACTAATGCACTAAGAATTCCTCAATCAAAGTCTATATGTTCCAAACTATATCTAAAAAACTAGCTGCTCATGGCCATGGTGGAGGCTTATAAAGGAGAAGGAGTCTCCATGAATAGGTAAAGGATGAGCTTTTCCCCCAAGATAAGTGGATGGTCAGTCGAACAGACATGCCAGAGAAAGGATGGCGACCTCAACAATGCTAACAACCAAGTCTGGAGGGATCTGGAAGGTTGGTTGTTAGAACAAATTCGCCCAAACAGGATCAGCGTGGGTGAGACACTGAGCTGGCGCGTTGACATCGCAGACCAACTATAGAGGAGGTCTGGTCAGCGCGCAACAGGACAAACGGAGGGTGCGCTGTTCGTAAAATGCGACCAGCGGGAAAAAGACGTGTGCTTCCGCGCTAGCAGCGCATCAGATACATTGGCCTCCACCTGTTAGTGCGGTTATTTGATTAACAGACGCGATGATTCATTTAACTTAGGCAAAGAGGGTTTTTTAGCCATTTTGAGGAGCATGAGTATAGGTGAATGTGGTTTCATAACACAGTAGGGAGACTGACATGATGGCAGTGACATTTTACTGTGTAACAAGTTAACTGGAAGAAAGGCGTCCCAAGGAGTTGGTTGGTGCATCCCTGGGATGAGATGGTCTACATACTTCAAAAATTCGTAACCTGTGAAGGCCGCTACAATACTGTTTATCTATACCATATCAAGTTGTTGCTACACTTGAAAAGGCAATGTGTTATGAGTTTACCATATTTTCTATTACAGAGCCTAACCAAGATGTCAAAAACCATCTAGAAGTAGAAGGGAAATGAAGACAAGAGCTTATATCACTTTGGCTTAGTTAAAATTCTTATTGAGCATGAATTGCAGAGAAGAGGGAAAACGTGGAAGGAGTTCTTAGCTGCCAACTAAATTAGAGATGAGGAAGACAAAGAAGAATCGCAAGAGAACTCAGGATTCATGAAGGACATCGATGAAGAGATCCCAGCATCATCCAAAGAAAACAAGATACCTCCACCTATGAGCAGCATAAGGACTAGGCAAATGAGAAAGGAAGATGCTAAGAAGGAAGACCAAGATAAAATTTTTACCACTTATTCAAGAAGAACAAGGAGAACACCAAAAGCTCAGTTGCAAGAAGACCAGCTTGAATCCAATGCACCTATACAAATGGATATTCAGAGCAGTGACCATTCGCCACCAGGGCCTGGGGCTGATATAGATGTTGAAATCCACTCACCACCAGGACCAGGAGCTGATATAGAGGTCGAAAGCAATAATAAACAAGAAAAAGGGTCACCACCTCCCAATAAGAAACAGAGGAAACTGGAGAAACAAATTGAAAAATTAAAGGAAGAGCTCATGGAGGCTAATATGCTGGAAAAAGTTATCAAGAAAGAAAATGAAATGCTCCGAGCGTAGAGTAAAGAGACTTAAAAGAAAAATGAAAAGTTAAAGGAGCGAGTCAATGAACTAGAGGCTGAGCAGAAAGATATTTGTAAGTGGGTCACCATGTGGTACAATCAGAAGAAGACCCTCAAGGAAAAATACAAAAGATTAAAGCAGGAGCTCCATGATCAGAAAGATGCCCAGGTGAAAAAGAATGTGGACACATTGCTAAAGGCAGCAGAGGTACAGGAAGGGACAGAGTTCAAAGGAAGCACTTCGGGGTTAGCATGAGGACATGCTAATTCATTAAGTCGGGGAGAGATGTTGGTACCATTCCATGACCCCTTTTTCCCTCCCAAAACGTGACATTTTCCTACCACTTTTCATCATTTATCTCTCAGATCCCTTGGAAATTGATTAGTTAATAGTCTTATAGTTATTAAATTGCATTGAAATTGATTTAAGGGTTTTATGTTAATGAATTACGAATTTTTGGCAAAATGACTACAGGAAGTTCCAACATCCTATAATTGGTTTATTGTTTGACATGTGGCATGACAGCTAGGCTAGAGCAAAGGGTAGGGATGAAAAGCGGAATGTCCAAGCATGGACGAACACCTATTCCACAACAGAATCGACCCTCCTACATGCGCGGTCAATGAAGGTCAACTATGGCATGTTGGCGACAAAGGCAGCAACAAAACGCATTCCAAATCGATCTAGTTTTGTTTCCTTTTTAAAAATCAGTTAGGATAGAAACATTTTCAAAAGTCACGATATGGTAAAAGCAGCAACAGCCTACTCATGAATGTACATTCGTTTTCAAGGGATGTAAAAACCATATGTAAACATAGTTCTGTATCAGTCATATCATTATCATTGTCGTTGTTTCAAAAACAGAGTTTCGATTTTAATATCAAAGACTTGCATTACAGTCACGATTTTGCTGTGTTGATTTGGTAATCGTTGGATCACAGTTCAGTATACCTGGAACGCGGACGGGCCCTGCGTAACGTGGTATACTGTTGCTTTATTTCATTTACAGTTAGGGTATTAATATGTGCAGTGATTCAAATTGATTTATGTTTATGATATTCTTATATGTTTATGAATGTGCTTGAATAGATTATCACCTGGATCGTGAATCATATCATGTAAGGGATTCGATCCCTTGTTATCTTGTAGAGCATTTTCATGAACTCTATGCTTATGATTTCCATATATTTTTACCTTGCATGACTGTTAATGAATTTTGAGTATTCGCTGAACAGAGGTTTTATGTATGATGTCTCTATAAGGGGACTAAAATCTTGATTTGCAGTGATACACAACGTTTTTGTTTGTTAAATGAATTGAATCTTGGTTGATAGTGATACATAGTGTGATTTAGTTTGATAATGAATCGAATGACAGCATTGTAATTAGAAAGATTAGACTTAGATAACGATCCTTTATGTCTGTATACTTTAGGTGCACGCCTCTAAGTCTACGCACCCTGGTCGATAATAAATATAGCCTAGTCTAGCACCCTAGATAGGACACTACAGTATCTGTGACCTAAAATATGATAATGTAGCTAATGATATAAGGGAACAATGCTTCTTAGAGATTCTCTGATAAGTATGAGACCCCTATGCTTAAATACGTTGTTTACACATGTAGATTACATATTTGTGATATGTTTGACGAAATTCCTATTATGGTTAGTAGGGGTCTAGTCAAAGGCTTGTTCAAGTAATTACATTTATACCATCATTCCCTTGTTAAATTTATATTCTAAAGGTGTCATTTAATTCTTGACAGTGACCTGGGCTCTAGGCTTGGAAAGGTGGCTCAAATCCCGGGGATGCTAGCACAACACTAAGAAAACTAGTCCTTGGACGTTGGCATACCATCCCGTGGGAGCATCCAAAGCAATGTAGGTGCAAGCATACCCATATCATGGGAGCGTTTGGGGGTTAATTGGTCTAAAAACTTAGTGGGACCCAGGGGATGGTTACCTAAGATGTTGGGATGGTTCCCGGGAGCCCTGTTACTTATGTGGAAGGTTTTTATGTTTTGTTTCTATCGATTTCATGTCCTTAAGGTCACATAGGAGGTTGAATCCCATCATAATAGCCTCTCGTCACATGTTTACCCTAGTTGGCTAGTTACTTGGGTAGATCTGGGAGGAGGGTGTTACAATTTCCTCTTATATCAAGGTTGGGAATCTTGATGTGGATATAACAACATCCTAGGACCTTAAATCAATGTTTCTTATGCTTCCATCTCTAGAATGATCATAATTTCTCTTAATATCCGGAGCCCGGTCTCAATCCAAAAATGGAGAGCTCTTAAAATCATTCTTCAGATACATTATCCGGACATCATCCTACTTCAGGAGACCATGCTCAGTAAGGAAAAATCTTGGGAATATTTACTACATCTTCATCCCAATTGGCATGTATGTGCTATTAGTGCCTTTGGCTTCTCTGGAGGTTCAACTACAAAATGGAATCTTGAAACTTGCAACTTTAAGGCTTATAAGACTACAATGGGTATTCTTTTATCAAGTTTCCATAAATGGTCACCTTCCATAATTTGGATAATCAATGTTTATGGCCCATACTGAAATAGGAAGGAATATTGGGCTCAATTTGAAAATAGTGTCATCTTGGACTTGAAATCCATAATACTGGCAAGAGATTTCAATCTCACTCTGGAGGACTCGAAGGTTTGAGGCAAACAGAGCACTCCAGATTCACTTGCAACATTATTCAAGGACCTATTTTTTTGAAACTATCTTTCAAATACTAAGCCTACCATTATTGGGCTAACATGGAAGAATAGGATATGGGGAGATGATGACATTTCAAAAAGATTATACCCTTTCTTTGTGAATATATGTATAGCTAATTAGCTCATCAACTTAAGTTCATGGATTCTCCCCTCGCAAATTTCAAACCACATTCCTATCTTTTTAGTTTGGTTAGACATTTCAAAAGAGAAGCCTGCTCCCTTCAAGTTCAACCACTTTTGGTTGAAAGACACATATTTCACCTCAATGGTCTAGGTTTTCTGGACAAAAATCACCTTGATACTTTGAAATTCGGTCATGGACAACCTTTGTTATAAATTGAAAAAGATAAAACAGGTAGTTCGGGTTTGGGAAAGAAATAAAAACAAATGGAACATGGAAATTCCACAAATTGATTCACAAATAAAAGATTTGGAAGACCCACAATCAACTAATTACTTTTTTTAGGCTTCTAGACTTTTATTAACCAATTTGGACATAAAAAAAATGAAAATTATCCTATGTCAAGCTCAAGAATGGAAACATAAGAGCCACCATATGTGGATTGATGAAGAGGACAAAAACACTAGATATTTTCATAGTCAAACCATTAGGAACCATATGAAAAACTCTATCTAGAAAATAAAAAATGAAGTTGGAGAAATCCGCTGTAGTCAAAAAAATATTCAAAAATAAGCATTCAGACATTTAGAATCATCTCTGAGTGCTTCCAAAGCTACATCTTCTAAAAAATTCCCAGAATTTGTTTCCTTATGTCCTCAGATGGTTGATTCGAATACTCTTTCATTTGGATCAACCAATTGACAAAGATGAAATCATAATGACCCTTAAACAGTTGGCTAGGGGAAAGAGCCTTGGTCCAAATGGTTGGACCATCGAATTTCATCATTTCTAGGAATTATGGTTGATGAGGTCACTAATTTAGTTGAGTTGTTTAGGAGACTTGGTAGGGTCTCTGGAGCTGTGAATGAAAATTTTATAACTTTAATCTCAAAGGAAAGGGATCCATCTTCCTTCTTGGACTATCCTCCTATATTACTCTAAAAGGTGGGATCCGACGCTTGGAAGCTGCATCATTCATTTTTCAAGACTTGATCTAGGATTTAAAACTTGTAGAGGTTGATACAATGAATGGAAAGCACACTTGAAATAACCAGATAGGAGTTAAACACCAGATTGCTTGCAGGCTAGGTTGTTTCCTCCTTATTGAAGACTTGTTGGAATGTGACCTCTTCATGAAAGCAATAAATCTTCCATGCATGGGTCCGTATCGTTGGCCAATCCATCTAGTCATTGATTTGAAAACACTCCACCATAACCGCCCATTCCACTTTGAAAGATTCTGGGTTCAACACCTTATCTTTTTGGCGAAACTTGAGGGTTGGTGGAAGTAGATCGACGTTATAGGTAGTTCTCTAATGCACACAATGCAGTAAAGGAACTAAAACTAAGAATCAAGCAGTGGAAAAAGTTAGAATTTGAACATATCTTCCACGAGAAATGAAGGTTGGAGGAGCAGATTGAAGCTCTAGAAACTTGCATAATTCAGGAAGGTCATAATGAACAGTTGGTGGCCGAGGAAGGCTACCAAGCTTTACTGGTCTACTGGCTACAAGCATTACTGGTCTATGAGCTTTCGATGTTACCAGATCCAAAATCCATGTATAAAGACTTAGTGGGTCTCTTCTGATAGTTTCTATGGAAAGGAGTGCAACATGATAGAAAATGGACATTGGTCGCCTCGGACAAAGTGTGCTAGCCGAAATGAAGTGGGGGCCTGGCAATGAGAGATCTGGTATTCATCGTGAATGCACCAAGCCAGAATTTTTCAAGAGTTCCGGTCTTCGACGATGTTGCTTCTCCTTGACAGCCGTACAGAAAGTAATTTCTGGTTAGGGTAGGGACCGGAGCAATAACCCTTTGCTCGACTATGTTTCATCTGTAAATTAGGAGGACCTGGCATCGTCAATGGCCGCACATGCACATGCCTTTCTGAATTTAAAATTTGATTCCCTTGGTGATAAATTCCACTTCCCTTGGAATTTCATGGAATTTCATTTACCCGCCAGTACAAGGAACGAGCGAAGAACCTTCGAAGTATACCAGATTATAGGTGTGGAATTTCAACTTTACCTTTCCGTCAAACGAAAATTTGTTGATCGTCAAATATCGCCGCACATGCACATGCCTTTCTGAATTTAAAATTTGATTCCCTTGGTGATAAATTCCAGTTCCCTTGGAATTTCATGTACCCGCCAGTACAAGGAACGAGCGAAGAACCTTTGAAGTATACCAGAAGTATAGCAGGTTATAAGTGTGGAATTTCAACATTACCTTTCCGTCAAACGAAAATTTGTTGATCGTCAAATATCTCTTTTATTATATACAAATTTTATGCAAGGGTGGGTGGACGTCGTATTTTGGAATATGCGTTTCATAATTTCAATTTTTTTTAAAAAACTTAGCTGCTTGGTCAATATATCACATCTATCTAATAAAAAATATTCCCTTTATTTTACATCTAATATTCTTTTTCTTTATTTTACATTGAGGATTGAGATTTATTTAGAATCTTAATCTCGTGAGCTTTCTCATTTTAAATTTAATAAATTTAAGTTAATGATCAGTGACATTCTCTCTTCTTTGACAAAGACACTGTATGGATAGCCGAGCTGAAGATTGCATCGATAGGCACCCTCTTATGCAAAATGGTTTTAATGGGGTGTGTAAAAAGTATATATCTACATAGATGTAGCACTGTTAATGATGGTTAATGATTTAATGCTGTTTAGTTGAGTATTTAACGCTAGCCTCAACTCATAATTCATATATGAGATAATTTGAGTGTAAATTAGATGTTGAGTGTGAATCAGATATTTAAATTTTATATTTTTTTAAAATATTTTAATAACAGATTTAAATAAATTATTTAAAAATTTGTGTGAACTAATTTTTGTGGATATCAATTTCATATATATTTTATATATAGAAAAATAAGAATAAAAAAATATGATTAAATTTTTTATTTGGCTATATATATTTTAATTAGCATTCAAAAATACAATTTAAACAATTAAAAATAACACATTGTATTTTGCGCTTTAAAAAAGTTCCATGGGAAGAAATTTGATCCCTCTAAGCCCATGTTAGATCCATACTTAAGATAGATGTCATGCCTCCTTTAATTCACTTACCCAAGTAAAGGTGTTTTTTATTTTATTTTTTATGATAAGCAGTTATATCTATCCTGCCACCCTACATGGCTTGTACGCACTGCTTTCCTAATTTTAATGTTACCTACACGTGACAACTATACAGAAAGGCTTATGACTGAGATTATCTGGATAATCATACTCCTAATGGAAATATCTTGCAGAGGATAAGGTATTGACGGCAGATGTAAATGCTGCATGCTGTTTTGGGTCCAGCTAGCCTACAACTTCTACGCTGGCTGACCTATTCACATGATGGAGGCTCCTCTTCCTTCGCGCCCTCGAGCTTCTCCCTGAATCAATGGTGGAGATGGGAGATGGCCCACCCGAGGGTGGAGTGGGCTCGAGGCAGATCAGTTTGGTTTATTGCTCCAACCATGGGTATGACAAAACATTTGGTTTCGGCTCTGCACCATTCTCATTTCCTCCTCGGAGTTGAGTGGGCCTAGAACCTTGGCTCGACGAGGGAAGGTTACCGTCCTATCATATAACCATGATTCCAGATTGATATGGGTTGTTTCTTCTCACGGAAGAGACTTCCTAGTAAGCGTTAACACAAGGCGTTCTACATACAAGTTACAACTCGCTCTTTCTTTCCCCATTTTTTTGTTTTCTGCTCAGTCCAGGGTTTCTAACACCTACAAGCTTGTTCTATTCTCTGTAGGTGTGGCCTCCCATACTTTCTTCCATAATCACGCCTGAGCGCTGGTGTAGCTGCCTCCAGGTTGGCTGACAGGTATGTTTAATAGATCCCTCTGCGTTATCAATATGTATTTGTTTTTAGCTATAGCAAATATTGGAGCCCTTTCTAGTTGGGTAAAGTTGCTAGTTACTTCTGTTGATTAGAGATGTCCCTCTGGCCATTCCTTACAGCTTCTCTCTTCCCCTTAATGGCAGAGTAATGAAAGGGATTCAACCTGACGGATCCGCCAAGATCTCACTGGGTTGAGAACCCTGTCTTGGAGGGGATTATTTTCTTCGGACGGTTGCCTATGTTTGGGCGAGCCCTCGAGCTCTGTTACTATTATTTATGCACTGATTACTGTATTAATGTTTTCAGTTTGGGTCATACCCTAGAGGGCATTTCGACTCCTAGGATTGAGACTGTCATGGCCATATTGTATTTACATCTACTTTCAGTTTTTCTCTTCTACTATGGGTCTAGCCTCTACGGCCGAAGTTAATTGGTTAGAGGCCACCCTAATGTGCATTACCTCTCGCCCTCGAGGCTTCCTGTATTAAAGACTCTTGTCAATTTTTGAGGGATTATGAAGATATGATGATTATGCCACTGTGGTAGTGGACTCTGGAAATATTTATATATATATATACATGAGCTATGTTAACATTCTACGTACCCTTCCGTTGTCAGCGGGGGTTCCATTCTGTATGGTGTAATGTTCTAGCTTTCATACTGTATGATGTATTGTATGGTTACGCCGCACGATGGCAAGGGTTTTAATCTATTCAGGTTTTTTAGATTTTCTTGCGTAACCAATATGAAATTTTGACTTTGTATACACTAGATCCATATTTATGTCCTACAGGATGTTTACTTCAATTCATCCTTCGACATGCATTCTTTTTGGGCTATATGTTTCCTATACGAGGCTGATACTTGTAAGATATGTTCTGCGGTCTATCACTCATGTATGTCTACATATTTGTTTGATTGTTATCTTGCTGTCTTGTAAATGAGTTGCATGTGAAAGGGAAAAGGATCATTAACCCTAGTTATACAGTCGGTATCACTACACGGTTGCGACAGACCGCTCATCAAAATCCTTTTTTGTTATTTGATATGTATGTCGTTATTCTGTGGTTGTTTCATGGTCCAAATATGAAATATTATATCTTCCACATCTCCTACGTGATATGCATATGAACAATGTTGAAAAGAAACCATGAGTTCTGTTAGTCCCTGTTGTTTGACGGCATGTCTCTTTTTTTTTAAAATAAGTAAAAAAAATATAAGAGCAATTTTCTTGAGACTCTGAACCCATAGATTTTCTTGCTCCTGTTTTGCTATTTTTTTCCCTTACTGTAATTTTGGAAAACCTCCCAGAAGACCCTTCCCACAATACATTCTCAGAATTTTTTAAGGAAGAGAAAAAGATTTAAATTCTTCACACATGAATAGACATCAATGTTAAATAAAGAATTTTCCTAGGAATACAATCATTTTCCGCTCAGCTACCTATCCTGGTTCTTAGAGAAACTCCTCTCATTAGCTTCCCACAATGCACAGAAAAGAAACCAAGAAGGAGACAACAGGATTAACATCATACAAATTTTTAAAATAATCCCGACACATAGTTTTATCTCTTTTTATGCGTACCTGGAGTGCTCCGGATGAACAACTGCTTCCGACAATCACCCGAAATAGGGTCTGCTGCCTTCAAACCACCCAACTGTGAGATTCGTCCTTCAGGAACCGAATCTCCCCCCTTGCTTCTTGCTAGAATGAAGTCTTCTGCAAGTGCTCAAACAACGAGCAGGGCTATCTGGTCATCACCAGACTTAGCCACCAAAATTCCTCTGTTTTTTTGTTTTTTGTTTTTTCCTCTGCCTATCCTTACAGTGCAGACTAACTTTTTTCCTCCCCTTTTCCTCAGGAAACCTTCCCAGTTAGGGGAGGTGGTTAGGGTTGTAGTTCACTGCAACTGTTTTCTCCAACTTCCCTCTCAGAAGTTGCCAACATTTTTTTCCAAAAGACCATTTTCTCATCATATTAAAAAAAATAATAGTAAAAATAATGTTAAATTCCAAAATAATTTAATAATGTCATATTTAGTTTTAACCACAGTAAATTCAAATATTTACATTTTTCCTGGGGCTGTACATCTCCCCCTCCTCAAATTGTACATCGTCCCATTGTCCGCTGACTAAGAACAGCTATGGGTAAGCCTTTGCCATGAGCTCTTCATCTTCCCAAGTGGCCTCATCAGGCCCAAAGTGCCGCCCTTGCACTTTAACTTGGGTAATAGCTCGCTTCCGTAGCTGTACTTCTCTCTGGTTGAGAATGCTCAGTGGCTCGACCAAGACTTTGCCTTCCGGTTCGACCTGCAAAATGCAATGTTCCAAATCAATTTCTTATAAAGAAAACTTTTAGACTGGTCTACTAGATCTAATCCTCACCTGTATATCCTACCATCTGATTACATGTTTAGGGTCATAAACATATTTTTTTAATACAGAGATATGGAAGACATTGTGGACCCGGATGTGACTTGACAGGGCGAGCTGGTAAGCTACCGGCCCGATTCTTGCCAAGACTTGGAATGGTCCACAATATTGGGGTGCCAACTTGGCACACCCGCTCTGTTGCAATGTACTCTTTCTGACTTAGATTCTCACATAAATGTGGTCGCCGACTTGGTATTCTTTGAACCTCATCTTCTGGTCAACAAATCTCTTTTTCTTATCGTGAGCAACCTTTAAATTAGCGCATACCCTTTTCACCATATCCTCCATTTCCTTGAGCATTTCTGGCCCTAACCTTAATTTGTCTTTAGGTCCACCCCAGCTTGAGGGTGTGCGGAATTTCCGCCCGTACAAGACCTCAAAGGGACTCATTTGTAACGAGGTATGATACCCATTGTTGTATGCAAATTCAACCAAGTGCAAATAATCCTCCCACTGTGTTGGTTGCTGCATTACATAGGCTCTTAACATGTCTTCTACGACCTGGTTCACTCGCTCTGTTTGTCTGTCGGTTTGCGGGTGGTATGCTGTACTGAAGTTCCGCGATGTCCCCAATTCTGCAAATAATGTCTTCCAAAAGGCCAACGTAAATTTTACATCATGATCTGAAATTATCGTCTTCAGGAGTCCATGCAATTTAAACACATTCTGTATGAAGATATGGGCAATCTGTACATCCCTGTAGGTGGATTTCACAGGTATAAAATGTGCTGCTTTACTCAACTTGTCTACCACCACCATAATAGAATCGTTATTCTTCTTTGTTCTAGGTAGTCCTGTTATAAAATCCATAGAAATGGTTTCCCACTTCCATTCTGGGATGTGTAATGGTTGCAATAGCCCCGCTGGATGTTGATGCTCTGCCTTAATCTGTTGACACTCCATCACCGTGCCAAATACTCAGCCACATTCCTCTTCATTCCCAGCCAATAGTATTCCTTTCGAATCGTAGTGATCATTTTCTGATAACCTGGGTGTCCAGTAGAGTGACTAATGTGGAATTCATCCAAAATAAGATTTTTAATGTTGTCTTGATCTGGTACATATAACCTTTTTTGTAGTACAACATTCCAACATTATCCATCTCATATCCTTGCTGATTCTTCTAACTGGTAGATTTTTGTACTTGTTGTTTTATTTGCTAGTACACATCATCTTGTTCTGCTGCCTTTTTTATCATTTCCTCGAAGGGGCTTTTCCATTTTCTATAGGAAATTTCATACAAGCATTGTACTTTCCGACTTAAGGCATCTGCCACCCAGTTTTCCTTTCCCTTCAGATGTTTTAATTTCAAAGTCAAAACCGCTTAGGAATTCTACCCACCGCGCTTTCCTAGTGTTTAAAGTGGGATGGCTAAAATAATTGGTCAGACTGTGGTGGTCGGTCAGTAACAAAAATATCCTGCCCATAAGATAATGCCGCCACATCTTCAAAGCGTGTATGACAGCAGCCAACTCTAAGTCGTAAGAAGAATACTTTTTCTCATGCTCTTTTAGTTTCCTGGGCTCATAAGCAATTACTTTCCCTTCTTGCATCAACACACCTCCCACACCTTCCTTGCTTGCGTCAGTGCACACCACATAGTCCTTATTAAGATCAACTATGCTCAAAATGGGTGTTGTGGTGAGCAGATGCTCAAGCTGCTCAAAGCTTCTTTGACATTATGGGGTCCATTTGAATGCTTTTCCCTTTTTCTGTAAGGAGGTGATAGGATACGCTACTCTTGAGAAGCCTTCCACAAATCGTCTGTAATAACCGGCCAATCCCGTAAAGGACCTGATGTCTGCTACATCTTTCGGTACGGGCCACTCCATTATGGTTCTTATCTTTTCCGGGTCCACCACAATCCTTTCCCTTGTGATTATATGGCCCAGATACTATATTTCTTCCTTGAAGAAGTCACACTTGCTGAACTTAGCATATAACTGGTGTTCTTGGAGGGTTTGTAGCACCAATCTGAGGTGCTCGTTATGCTTTTCCATAGTGCGGGAATATATCAGTATATCATCGATAAATATCAGCACAAATCTGTCCAAATATCGATGGAATATGTTGTTCATTAAGCACATGAAAGTTGCAGGGGCGTTAGTTAACCCAAAGGGTAGCACCACAAATTCGTAATGCCCATACCTCGTTCTAAAAACAATTTTAGCTATGTCTTCCTCCTTAATCCTGATCTGGTGGTAACCTGATCGCAAATCGATCTTGGAGAACACTGTTGCACCTTTCACTTGATCGAAAAGTTCATCAATCCGAGGTAGAGGATACTTGTTTTTTATTGTCACCTTGTTCAGCTCACAATAATCTATACACATGCGAAGGGTTCCGTCTTTTTTCTTGACGAATAACACTGGGGCTCCCCACGGAGACACACTGGGGAGAATATAGTTTTTATCTAACAATTCATGTAACTGAATTTTTAATTCTATCAACTCAAGTACACTCATTCTATAAGGTGCTCATGATACTGGTGCTGCCCTTGGTACCAATTTGATGGTAAAGTCTATATCAGGCGGCAATCTGGGAATCTCCTCTGGAAACACATCCACAAACTCATGTATTACAGGGATGTTATCCAACGTGGCTATTTTATCCTTTGAGTCAGCATAGCCCACTTGGATAGCATAAATATGACACCCCTTCCTGATGCATTTCGCTAACTAAGATGCGGTTATTGGCCAAACCTGTACCAGCCTCTTAATTCCTTGCATCTCTTTCCTAGCTCCAAGTTCATCCTTATAATAAATAGTCTTTGTCTTGCAATTGACCAATGACCAGTGCTTTTCTAACCAGTCCATATTGATCAGAACATCATATGAGCTGAGGGGAAGCACATTTAAATTTGTTAAAGAGCAGTTATTGACTTTTTCCACCACTCGCCTCTTGGCCCCTGTAGCTAGCTATACTAGCCACGGGTTTTTGAATTTAACAGGTTTTAGTTTACAATGTTCTACCACCTTAGGACTAATATAACTTAATGTGGCCCTAGGGTCAATTAAAACAACTACAGTAAGGTCTGAAATTTTACCTTCAAATTCTATCATTGTCAGCTGGTACTCTGCCTGACGATCGTCCAGAGCTGCATTAATCCTTGGTATGTTACATCCTACATCGCCGAATGTCGATGCTTTATGGATTTGGGATAACTGTTCAGTTCCCTTACGCTACGGATAGTTTTTGACGTAGTGAGGCCCTCCACATCCCCAACACTGTACTGGGGGTCTTGCTGTCCCTTCACTATCCAATCTTGCAGGCTGATCGCTGACTCTGGACTCACTAGTTGGCTTGGATTTGAATGAGCCTTTCTGTATAGCTCTGCTATTCTACCCCTTGCCAATTCCCTTGCTTCCACCACTGCGATTTCCTTTACTGTTCCCAGCTGACTTATTTCCTCTTTTCTCATTCCATCTTTTGCCTGAAGCTTCTCCTTTCTATTTATTCTGCTGGTAACAAATCATGCCTTTACGGATAGCTTCGTCCATTGTCTTTGGATTGTCAAACTCAATCCTTTCCCACATATACAATGGTAAAATGCTAACAAATCTTTGCACCTTAGTTTTTTCTTCTCTAATATAAGGCACATAACGAAGCAAGGAAGTAAAACAGGTGATAAATCCGTCCATTGTCTGCTACCACAATTGCAAGTCATGAACTTCCCTTGCCTTTCGTCGTAAAAACGTTCAGTCAGGTATCTTTCTTTGAAGTACCTTTGAAATTTCTCCCAAGTGATGCTCTGTTCGCTTACTCCCTTTACTCCCTTTACGATCTTAACTTCTTCACACCACAGGGTAGCTTTTTCCCGCAGTTGGAATATGGATAGTCGTGCCTTAAGGTTATGATCATACTCGTATAACTGAAAATATTTGTTCATATTAATGAACCATGCCTCAACTACTTCCTCCTATTCCCCGTTGAAGTGCGGCCGTTTAATCTTATGAAACTCTCCTTGCAACTCTATCTGTTGCCTTTTTGAGGTCTGCTGTTCAGATGCATTATCATATTGTTCCTCCCTCTCTTCTGACCATTTAGGTTCTTTTCTTCCGACATCCTCTACTGTTCTGCATTGGGATTAGCTGGCGGTTGGTTCTGTCTGTCAGATAGACTTTTTAGAATTCTTTCTTTTTCCATCATTAATCGTGCATTATCTTCACGTAACCGGGCCATTTCATTTTTCAATTCTTGCACCATCTCCAAAATAGCCATGTTTGTATTTCGAGCCTCCTCTCCGAGCTGTGCCCATAGCTCGGGGTTACTTTCAGGTCCAGGTACAGGTCCCTGGCCCATCGCATACCTGCGGGATGCAATGTCTGCTCTTCTCATACTGTCAATCTTCCGGTTCCTGGTTCTGTCCTTAACATCGGAAAAGTGAAAGCAGGGAAAAAGTTAGCACACCAACTGTTTTCTTGAATTGCACAAATGAAATGAAAATAAATTGTATTAATTTTTTTTGTAGTTCACTTCCAATTCCCAGAGGCCTCAGTTTTGTAACTAGGTTCTGATACCACTTGTCACGCCTCCCTTAATTAACTTACCCAAGTAAAGGTGTTTTTTTATTTTTTATGATAAGCAATTATATCTATCCTGCCACCCTGCATGCTTGTATGCATTGCTTTCCCGATTTTAATGTTACCTACACGCGGAAACTATACAGAAAGGCTTATGACTGAGATTATCTGGATAATCATACTCCTAATGGAAATATCTTGCGGAGGATAAGGTATTGATGGCAGATGTAAATGTTGCATGCTGTTTCTGGTCCATCTGGCCTACAACATCTATGATGGCTGACCTGTTCACATGATGGAGGCTCCTCTGCCTTCGCGCCCTCGGGCTTCTCCCTGCATCAACGGTGGAAATGGGAGATGGCCCATCCAAGCGTGGAACGGGCTCGAGGTAGATCAGTTTGGTTTATTTCTCCAACCACGGGTACAAAAAAACATTTGGTTTCGGCTCTGCACCATTCTCATTTCCTCCTTGGAGTTGAGTAGGCCCAAAACCTTTGCTCGACTAGGGAAGGTTACCGTCCTTTCATCTAACCAGGACTCCATATTGATATGGGTTGTTTCTTCTCATGCTAGAGACTTCCTGGTAAGCGTTAACACAAGGCTTTCTACATACAAGTTACAGCTCGCTCTTTCTTTCCCCTTTTTTTGTTTTCTACTCAGTCCAGGGTTTCTAACACCTACAAGCCTGTTCTGTTCTCTGTAGGTGTGGCCTCCCATACTTACTTCCGGAATCATGCCTGAGCGCTGGTGTAGCTGCCTCCAGGTTGGCTGACAGGTATGTTTAATAGATCCCTCTGCGTTCTCAATATGTATTTGTTTTTAGCTATAGAAAGTATTGGAGCCCTTTCTAGTTGGGTAAATTTGCTGGTTACTTCTGTTGATTAGAGATGGCCCTTTGGTCGTTCCTTACAGCTTCTCTCTTCCGGTTAATGGAAGAGTAATGAAAGGGATTCAACCTGACGGATCTGCCGAGATCTCACTGGGTTGGGAACGCTATCTTTGAGGGGATTATTTTCTTCGGACTGTTGCCTATGTTTGGGCAAGCCCTCGAGCTTTGTTACTATTATTTATGCACTGATTACTATATTAATGTTTTTAGTTTGGGTCATACCCTGTAGGGAATTTTCACTCTCAGGATTGAGACAGTCATGGCCATATTGTATTTACATCTACTTTTAGTTTTTCTCATCTACTATGGGTCTAGCCTCTATGGCCGAAGTTAATCGATTAGAGGCCACCCTAATGTGCATTACCTCTCGCCCTAGAGGCTTCCTTTATTATAGACTCTTGTCAATTTTTGATGAATTATGAAGATATGATGATTATGCCACTTTGGTAGTGGACTCTGGAAATATTTATATATATACATGAGCTATGTTAACGTTCTGTGTACCCTTCCGTTGTCAGCGGGGGTTCCATTCTGTATGGTGTAATGTTCTAGCTTTCATACTGTATGATGTATTGTATGGTTATGCCGCACGATGGAAAGGGTTTTAATCTATTCAGGTTTTTAGATTTTCTTGCGTAACCAGATATGAAATTTTAAATTTGTATACACTAGATCCATATTTATGTCCTACAGGATTTTTACTTTAATTTGTCCTCCAACATGCATTCTTTCTGGGCTATCTATTTCCTGTATGAGGCTGATACTTGTAAGATATGTTCTGCGGTCTATCACTCATGTATGTGTTCATATTTGTCTGATTGTTATCTTGTTGTCTTGTAAATGAGTTGCATGTGAAAGGGAAAAAGATCATTAACCCTAGTTATATAGTCGGTATCACTACACAGTTGCGACAGACTTCTCATCAAAATCCTTTTTTGTTATTTTATATGCATGTCGTTATTTTGTGGTTGTTTCATGGTCCAAATATGAAATATTATATCTTCCACATCTCCTATGCGATACGCATATGAACAATGTTGAAAAGAAACCCTGAGTTCTGTTAGTCCCTGTTGTTTGACGACATGTCTCTTTTTTAAAATAAGTAAAAAAAATATAAGAGAAATTTTCTTGAGACTCTAAACCCACAAATTTTCTTGCTCCTGTTTTGCTATCTTTTTCCCTTACTGTAATTTTGGAAAACCTCTCAGAAGACCCTTCCCACAATACATTCCCATAATTTTTTAAGGAAGAGAACAAGATTTAAATTCTTCACAGACGAACAGACACCGATGTTAAATAAAGAAATTTCCCAGGAATACAGTCATTTTTCGCTCAGCCACCTATCTTGGTTCCTAGAGAAACTCCTCTCATTCCCTTCCCACAATGCACAGAAAAGAAACCAAGAAGGAAACAACAGGATTAACATCATACAAATTTCTAAAATAATCCCGACACATAGTTTTATCTCTTTTTGTGCATACCTGGAGTCCTCCGGATGAATAGATGCTTTCAACAGCCACCCAAAACAGGGTCTACTGCCTTCAGGACCCGAATCTTCCCCCATTGATTCTTGCTAGACTGCAGTCTTCTGCAAGTGCTCGAACAACGAGCAGGGCTATCTGGTCATCACCAGACTTAGCCACTAGAATTCCTCTATTTTTTGTTTTTTGTTTTTTCCTTTGCCTGTCCTTACAGCGCAGACTAACTTTTTTCCTCCCCTTTTCCTCAGGAAACCTTCCCAGTTAGGGGAGGTGGTTAGGGTTGCAGTTCACTGCAACTATTTTCTCCAACTTCCCTCTCAGAAGTTGCCAGCATTTTTTTTCTAAGAGACCATTTTCTCATCATATGAGAAAAATAATAGTAACAATAATGTTAAATTCCAAAATAATTTAATAATGTCATATTCAGTTTTAACCACAGTAAATTCAAATATTTACATTTTTCTTGGGGCATTACATCTCCCCCTCCTGAAATTGGACATCGTCCCAATGTCCGTTGACTAAGAACAGCTCTGGGTAAGCCTTTCTCATGAGCTCTTCATCTTCCCAAGTGGCCTCATCAGGCCCAAAGTGCTGCCATTGCACTTTAACTTGGGTAATAGCTCGCTTCCGCAGCTGTACTTCTCTCCGGCCAAGAATGCTCAACGGCTTGACCAAGACTTCGCCTTCTAGTTCAACCTGCAACATGCAATGTTCTAAATCAGTTTCTTATAAAGAAAAATTTTAGATTGGTCTACTAGATCTAATCCTCACCTGTATATCCTGCCATCTGATTACATGTTTAGGGTCATAAAAGTATTTTTTTAAATAGAGACATGGAAGACATTGTGGACCCGGATGTGACTTGGCAAGGTGAGCTGGTAAGCTACCAACCCGATTCTTGCTAGGACTTGGAATGGTCCACAATATCAGGGTGCCAACTTGGCACGCCTGCTCCATTGCAGTGTACTCTTTCTGGCTTGGATTCTCACATAAATGTGGTCACCAACTTGGTATTCTTTGAACCTCCTCTTCCGGTCAACAAATCTCTTTTGCCTATCCTGAGCAGCCTTTAAATTAGCGCATACCCTTTTCACCATATCCTCCATTTCCTTGAGCATTTTTGGCCCTAACCTTAATTTGTCTTCAAGTCCACCCTAGCTTGAGGGTGTGCGGCATTTCCACCCATACAGGACCTCAAAGGGACTCATTTGTAACGAGGTATGATACCCGTTGTTGTATGCAAATTCAACCAAGTGCAAATACTCCTCCCACTGCATTGGTTGCTGCATTACATAGGCTCTTAACATGTCTTCTACCACCTGGTTCACTCGCTCTGTTTGTCTGTCGGTCTGGGGGTGGTATGCTATACTGAAGTTCAGCTGTGTCCCAAATTCTGCAAATAATGTCTTCCAAAAGTCTGACGTAAATTTCACATCATGATCTGAAATTATCGTCTTCGGGAGTCCATGCAATTTAAACACATTCTGCATGAAGATATGGGCAATCTGTACAACCCTGTAGGTGGATTGCACAGGTATAAAATGTGTTGCTTTACTCAACTTGTCTACCACCACCATAATAGAATCATTATTCTTCTTTGTTCTAGGCAGTCATGTTATAAAATCCATAGAAATGGGTTCCCACTTCCATTTCGGGATGGGTAATGGTTGCAATAGCCTCGCTAGATGTTAATGCTCTGCCTTAATTTGTTGACACTCTAGGCACCATGCCAAATACTCAGCCACATTCCTCTTCATTCCCAGCCAATAGTATTCCTTTCGAATCACAGTGATCATTTTATGATAACCTGGGTGTCCAGCATAGTGACTGATGTGGAATTCATCCAAAATCAGATTTTTTATGCTGTTTTGATCAGTTACATATAGCCTTTTTTTGTAGTACAACATTCCAACATTATCCATCTCATATCCTTGCTGATTCTTCTCGCTGGTAGATTGTTGTACTTGATGTTTTATTTGCTGGTACACAACATCCTTGTCTGTTGCCTTTTTTATCATTTCCTCGAAGGGGCTTTTCCATTTGCTATAGGAAATTTCATACAAGCATTGTACTTTCCGACTTAAGGCGTCTGCCACCTGGTTTTCCTTTCCCTTCAGATGTTTGATTTCAAATTCAAAACTGCTTAGGAAGTCTACCCACCGTGCTTACCTAGTGTTTAAAGTGGGTTGGCTAAAATAATTGGTCAGACTGTGGTGGTCGGTCAGTAACAAAAATTTCCTTCCCATAAGATAATTTCGCCACATCTTCAAAGCATGTATGATGGCAGCCAACTCTAAGTCGTAAGCAGAATACTTTTGCTCATGCTCTTTTAGTTTCCTAGACTCATAAGCAATTACTTTCCCTTCTTGCATCAACATACCTCCCACGCCTTCCTTGCTTGCATCAGTGCACACCACATAGTCCTTATTAAGATCAGCTATGCTCAAAATGGGTGCTGTGGTGAGCAGATGATTAAGCTGCTCAAAGCTTCTTTGACATTCTGGGGTCCATTTGAATGATTTTCCCTTTTTCTGTAAGGAGGTGATAGGATACGCTACTCTTGAGAATCTTTCCACAAATCATCTGTAATAACCGGCCAATCCCATAAAGGACCTGATGTCTGCTACATCTTTCAGTATGGGCCACTCCATTATGGTTCTTATCTTTTCCGGGTCCACCACAATCCCTTCCCTTGTGATTATATGGCCCAGATACTGTATTTATTCCTTGAAGAAGTCGCACTTACTGAACTTAGCATATAACTGGTGTTCTCGGAGGGTTTGTAGCACCAATCTGAGGTGCTCCTTGTGCTCTTCCATAGTGTGGGAATATATCAGTATATCATCGATAAATATTAGCACAAATCTGTCCAAATATCGATGGAATATGCTGTTCATCAAGCACATGAAAGTTGCAGGGGCGTTAGTTAACCCAAAGGGTAGCACCACAAATTCATAATGCCCATACCTTGTTCTAAAAGTTGTTTTAGCTATGTCTTCCTCCTTAATCCTGATCTAGTCGTAACCTGATCGCAAATCGATCTTGGAGAACACTGTTGCACCTTTCACTTGATCGAAAAGTTCATCAATTTGAGGTAGAAGATACTTGTTTTTGATTGTCAGCTTGTTCAGCTGATGATAATCTATACACATGCGAAGGGTTCTGTCTTTTTTCTTAATGAATAACACTGGGGCTCCCCACGGAGACACACTAGGGCGAATATAGTTTTTTATCTAACAGTTCCTATAACTGCATTTTTAATTCTTTCAACTCAGGTACACTCATTCTATAAGGTGCTCGTGATACCGGTGCTGCCCCTGGTACCTATTCCTTGGTAAAGTCTATATCCTTCTTAGGCGGTAGTCCAGGAATCTCCTCTAGAAACACATCCGCAAACTCCTGTATTACAGGGATGTTATCCAATGTGGCTATTTTATCCTTTGAGTCAGCATAGCCCACTTGGATAACATAAATTTGACACCCCTTCCTGATGCATTTCGCTAACTAAGATGCGGTTATTGGCCGAACCTGTACCGGCCGCTTAATTCCTTACATCTCTTGCCTAGCTCCAAGTTCATCGCTATAATAAATAGTCTTTGTCTTGCAATTGACCAATGACCAGTGCTTTTCTAACCAGTCCATACCGATCAGAACATCATATGAGCCAAGGGAAAGCACATTTAAATCTGCCATTACTGGCTGCCCTGCTATTGTTAAAGAGCAGTTATTGACTTTTGCCAACACTCGCCTCTTGGGCCCTGTAGCCAGCTGTACTAGCCATGGGTTTTTGAATTTAACAGGTTGCAGTTTACAATGTTCTACCACCTTAGGACTAATATAACTTAATGTGGCCCTAGGGTCAATTAAAACAGCTACAGTAAGGTCTGAAATTTTACCTTCAAATTCTACCATGGTCAGTTGGTACTTCGCTTGACGATCGTCCAGGGATGCATTAATCCCTGGTATGCTACGTCCTACATTGCCGACTGTCGATGCTTCATGGATTTGGGATAACTGTTCAGTTCCCTTAAGCTGCGAATAGTTTTTGATGTAGTGAGGCCCTCCATAGCCCCAACACTGTACTGGGGGTCTTGCTGTCCCTTCACTGTCCAATCTTGCAGGCTGCTTGCTGACTCTGGACTCACTAGTTGGATTGGATTTGAATGCGCCTTTTTGTATAGCTCTGCTATTCTGCCCCTTGCCAATTCCCTTGCTTCCACCACTGCGATTTCCTTTATTGTTCCCAGCTGACTTATTACCTCTTTTCTCATTCCATCTTTTGCTTGAAGCTTCTCCTTTCTCTTTATTCTGCTGGTAACAAATCCTGGCTTTACGGATAGCTTCGTCCATTGTCTTTGGATTGTCAAACTCAATCCTTTCCCACATATACAATGGTAAACTGCTAACAAATCTTTGCACCTTATCTTTTTCTTCTCTAATATAAGGCACATAACGAAGCAAGGAAGTAAAACGGGTGATAAATTCGTCCATGGTCTGCTGCCCCAACCGCAAGTCATGAAATTCCCTTGCATTTGGTCATAAAAACGCTCGGTCAGGTATCTTTCTTTGAAGTACCTTTGAAATTTCTCCCAAGTGATGCTCTTTTCACTTACTCCCTTTACGATCTTAACTTCTTCCCACCACAGGGTAGCTTTTCCCTGCAGTTGGAATATGGCCAGTCGTGCCTTAAGGTTGTGACCATAATCGTATAACTGAAAATATTTGTTCATATTAATTAACCATGCCTCAGCTGCTTCCTCCTGTTCCCCGTCGAAGTGCGGCGGTTTAATCTTACGAAGCTCTCCTTGAAACTCTATACGTTGCCTTTTTGAGGTCTGCTATTTAGATGCATTATCAGATTGTTCCTCCCTCTCTTCTGACCCTTCAGGTTGTGTATGATGGTTCTGTTCTTCCGACATCCTCTACTATTCTGCATTGGGATTAGCTGGCAGCTAGTTCTGTCTGTTAGATAGACTTTTTTGAATTCTTTCTTGTTCCATCGTTAATCGTGCATTATCTTCACGTAACCGGGCCATTTCATTTTTCAATTCCTGCATCGTTTCCAAAATAGCCATGTTTGTATGTCGATCCTCCTCTCTGAGTTGTACCCATAGCTCGGGGTTGCTCTCAGGTCCAGGTACAGGTCCCTGGCCCATCGCATACCTGTGGGATGCACTGTCTGCTCTTCTCATATTGTCAGTCTTCCAGTTCCTGGTTCTGTCCTTAACATCGGAAAAGTGAAAGCAGGGAAAAAGTTAGCACACCAACTGTTTTCTTGAATCGCACAAATAAAATGAAAATAAATTGTATGTATTGTTTTCTGTAGTTCACTTCCAATTCCCAGAGGCCTCAGTTTTGTAACTGGGCTCTGATACCACTTGTCACACCTCCCTTAATTAACTTACCCAAGTAAAGCTTTTTTTTTTTTTTTTTTTTTTTTTTTTTTTTTTTTTTATGATAAGCAGTTATATCTATCTTGCCACCTTGCATGGCTTGTACGCACTGCTTTCTTGATTTTAATGTTACCTACACGCGAAAACTATAGAGAAAGGCTTATGACTGAGATTATCTGGATAATCATACTCCTAATGGAAATATCTTGCGGAGGATAAGGTTTTGACGGCGAATGTAAATGCTGCATGCTGTTTCGGGTCCAGCTGGCCTACGACATCTACACTGGCTGACCTGTTCACATGATGGAGGCTCCTATGCCTTCGTGCCCTCAGGCTTCTCCCCGCATCGACGATGGAGATGGGAGATGGCCCATCCGATGGTGGAGTGGGCTCGAGGCAAATCAGTTTGGTTTATTTCTCCAACCACGGGTACAAAAAAAATTTGGTTTCGGCTCTGCACCATTCTCATTTCCTCCTCGGAGTTGAGTAGGCCTAGAACCTTGGCTTGACGAGGGAAGGTTACCATCCTGTCGTCTAACCACGACTCCAGATTGATATGGGTTGTTTCTTCTCATGGCAGAGACTTCCTGGTAAGTGTTAACACAAGGCTTTCTACATACAAGTTACAGCTCGCTCTTTCTTTCCCCTTTTTTTGTTTTCTGCTCAGTCTAGCGTTTCTAACACCTGCAAGCTTGTTCTGTTCTCTGTAGGTGTGGCCTCCCATACTTTCTTCCGGAATCACGCCTAAGCTCTGGTGTAGCTGCCTCCAGGTTGGCTGACAGGTATGTTTAATAAATCCCTCTGCGTTCTCAATATGTATTTGCTTTTAGCTATAACAAGTATTGGAGCCCTTTCTAGTTCGGTAAAGTTGCTAGTTACTTCTATTGATTAGAGATGGCCCTCTGGCCATTCCTTACAACTTCTCTCTTCCACTTAATGGCAGAGTAATGAAAGGGATTCAACCCGATGGATCCGCCGAGATCTCACTGGGTTGGGAACCCTGTCTTCGAGGGGATTATTTTCTTCGGACTGTTGCCTATGTTTGGGAGAGCCCTCAAGCTCTGTTACTATTATTTATGAATTGATTACTATATTAATGTTTTTAATTTGGGTCATACCCTAGAGGGCATTTCGAATCCTAGGATTGAGACTGTCATGGCCATATTGTATTTACATCTACTTTCAGGTTTTCTCTTCTACTATGGGTCTAGCCTCTACGGCCAAAGTTAATCGGTTAGAGGCCACCCTAATGTGCATTACCTCTCGCCCTAGAGGCTTCCTGTATTACAGACTCTTGTCAATTTTTGATGAATTATGAAAATATGATGATTATGCCACTATGGTAGTGGACTCTGGAAATATTTATATATATACATGAGCTATGTTAACGTTCTGCGAACCCTTCCATTGTCAGCGGAGATTCCATTCTCTATGGTGTAATGTTCTAGCTTTCATACTGTATGATGTATTGTATGGTTATGCCGCACGATGGCAAGGGTTTTAATCTATTCAAGTTTTTAGATTTTCTTGCGTAAGCAAATATGAAATTTTGACTTTTTATACACTAGATCCATATTTATGTCCTACATGATTTTTACCTTAATTCATCCTCTGACATGCATTCTTTCTGGGCTATCTATTTCCTGTACGAGGCCGATACTTGTAAGATATGTTCTGCGGTCTATCAATCATGTATGTGTGCATATTTTTTTGATTGTTATCATACTGTCTTGTAAATGAGTTGCATGTGAAAGGGAAAAAGATCATTAACCCTAGTTATACAGCCGGTATCACTACACGGTTGCGACAGACCGCTCACAAAATCCTTTTTTGTTATTTTATATGCAAGTCGTTCTTCCGTGGTTGTTTCATGGTCCAAATATGAAATATTATATCTTCCACATCTCCTATGCGATACACATATGAACAGTGTTGAAAAGAAACCCTGAGTTCTGTTAGTCCCTGTTATTTGACGTCATGTCTCTTTTTTTTTAAAATAAGTAAAAAAAACATGAGAGCAATTTTCTTGAGACTCTGAACCCACAGATTTTCTTGCTCCTATTTTGCTATTTTTTTCCCTTACTGTAATTTTGGAAAACCTCCCAGAAGACCCTTCCCACAATACATTCCCAGAATTTTTTAAGGAAGAGAACAAGATTTAAATTCTTCACAGACGAACAGACACCGATGTTAAATAAAGAAATTTCCCAGGAATACAGTCATTTTTCCACTCAGCTACCTATCTTGGTTCCTAGAGAAACTCCTCTCATTCCCTTCCCATAATGCACAGAAAAGAAACCAAGAAGGAAACAACAGGATTAAGATCATACAGATTTCTAAAATAATCCTGACACATAGTTTTATCTCTTTTTGTGCGTACCTGGAGTCCTCCGGATGAACAACTGCTTCCCACAATGATCCAAAACAGGGTCTGCTGCCTTCAAACCACCCAATTGTGAGATTCGTCCTTCAGGACCCGAATCTCCCCCCTTGCTTCTTGCTAGACTGTAGTCTTCTGCAAGTGCTCAAATAGCGAGCAGGGCTATCTGGTCATCACCAGACTTAGCCACCAGAATTCCTCTGTTTTTTTTTGTTTTTTTCCTCTGCCTGTCCTTACAGCGCAGACTAACTTTTTTCCTCCCCTTTTCCTCAGGAAACCTTCCCAGTTAGGGGAGGGTGTTAGGGTTGCAGTTCACTGCAACTATTTTCTCCAACTTCCCTCTCAGAAGTTGCCAACATTTTTTTTCCAAGAGACCATTTTCTCATCATATTAAAAAAAAATAATTTAATAATATTGTTAAATTCCAAATAATTTAATAATGTCATATTCAGTTTTAACCATAGTAAATTCAAATATTTACATTTTTCCTGGGGCAATACAATAGATTTCTGCCTGTTAATTTTGATATTTATAATCATTTTCGTATTTGTAATTTTAAGACTTTCGATTGTTGTTCTCTGACTTGTTTCCCACACTCCCTTTAACATCAAGAAAACATGTTTATACTATTTTCATAGATAATCAAATGTATATATATATATATATATATATATATATTATATATATATATATATATATATATATATATATATATATATATATATATATAATACAATGTAGTTTCAAGATAATTCAATTAAAGTTTAATATAGTTTTAATATAATATACTTTAATTTTAGTATGGTTCATAGTTTAATGTTGCTTCGGGGTAAGTTGATGATAGTTTTTCATGGCCTTTTAGTGTCAATGTAAATTTAGAAAAAAAAACAATATGTTAATTTGGAAGAATGATTAGAGGTACATACATAATGAATTTGAAGATGGTGTAAAATGATGAAATGTTGAAAAATGAATTAACTATGTAAAAATACTTTTAGTTTAAGGAAATTGTGTGTAACTACGTGAATTTAAGTCGACATTCTTCTTTATGTGTGCGAGCATGAAGCCTCTCGTGCGAAAGGCAACTGAAGAAGTCCAGAAAAAGGGTCACTATCATCTCCTTAACTGGTCACCGTCTTTATTTTTCCAGAAAAAGGGTCACTATCATCTCCTTAATTGGTCATCGTCTTTATTTTCTTGATTTTTTAGATGACAATGATTGGTTTGCGTAGTCGAGACATGGAACACTAGCGTTTATATTTGCTACTTCTTTGCTTTTAAATGGGGATAATGCTCTGGCATTATAGGGCTGGGTAACCAATTAACTCTTCTAGAAAAATTCAACAATTCCAATTTAATAATCCTATTTGCCTCTCTTTGTACCTTTTGAGACAATTGCTAGTATATTTATAATTAAATTTTAGATATTATGCTTTGATTATATAATATTTTGTTTATCTCAATAAAATTATAATTAAAATAATTTATATTTAAATTTAATTATATAATAAAATTAAAATAAGATATATTAATATAGAGATTATCACTAAAATTTAAATTTAAATTTTCACAAATTACGATTTTATTTAATTCAAATTTTATTAATTAATATAAGTTGAAAATTATTTCTTTAAATTCAATATTAAAATAAAAATTTAATTTTAATTGCAACTTTATTTAATTCAAATTATTATTAATATAAATTGAAAATATATTTCTTTAGGTCAAATATTAAAATTTAAATTTAATTTTCTAAAATTCCTTATTTGATGCATTATTATGTAAATTGAAACTATATTCCTTTAACGAACACACTAAGATGCATCTAAAATCCAAGTTTAGATGACCTTATATTTGTCCATATTTAAAACACCCATTGTATTATCTAACTTCAGTACCTTACATGGTTACAAGTACACAGACACATGAAGTGAAGACGGATCCTCCACTTTGATCTTCATCTATGTCTTAAGCACTTTATAATTCGAATGTTTAAGATTTTTTTTTAAATAATTATATAATAATTTTTTTTGCAGTAATAATAAATTTCTATATTATAAGAAATTTATTTGAAGAAATTAAAAAATAATAATAATAATAAAAAGTTGGAAGTGGAGGAATTGTGAATGATTAAAAGTGGTTGAATTTTGGAATTTATTTTAAAAAAATCTTGTAGATGGAGTGTTTGAATCATATTTTTGATGGTGGAAATGGATTCAATACTATTAAAAATGTCTAGAGCACCTAAAATTACGAATTTTAACAACTTTTACTTGGATTTACAAAAATCCCAGATATTTTCAAAATATAGCCGGAATTTCCATAACTTTTAAGGCAAGAAAGCATAATTTTTAGACTACCGCTAAAAAAAATTTGATTTTGGTCATAATTAAAATATTTTAACTTTCATTTTAATTTTACATCAACTTTATATAGAGAAATAGTAAAATAATTAAAAAAAAAAAAAAAAAAAATTACTTTTAAGTATAAAATAGATACCTAATTTATTACTATTTAATATAGAGTTGACAAAAAAATAATAAAACATAATGTGTAATTCATTCTATGTTCAATTTATATATAATATTTTAAAATAAAAATATATTAATAACATTTTTTTTCCTTTAAAACTATAAGTAAACATTTCAATGTCCATATTAAATAATTATAATTATATAGAAAAATAAAGTAATTTAATTTAAAAAATTCTTATATTTCACTTTTTATTACTAAAAAATATAATTTAATGTAAATTATAAATTAAATATTCAATATACATATTGAATAAAGATTTTAACATTAAACCCAATAAAAAAACTAAAATAAATTTTAATATAGGAAAAAAAACATTATAATAAATTATTATGTCCTATAAATGTATGTAATATCCCTGGGGTAAAAACCCTAATAAAAAAATACATACATATTTACAAAGTAAAAATTGTATAAATTTAATATATCTATTTAAATCATTCCATCAAGAATCCAGAAATGTTTGCATTATGGCTTTATTAAACATGAAAATAATATAAATGTATGTAATATCCCTGGGGTAAAAACCCTAATAAAAAAATACATACATATTTACAAAGTAAAAATTGTATAAATTTAATATATCTATTTAAATCATTCCATCAAGAATCCAGAAATGTTTGCATTGTGGCTTTATTAAACATGAAAATAATATAGATACGGTTATAGTTATATTTGGGGATGCCAAGAAACCATTGTGATCGGTAGTTAAGTAATTTCATGAGGTTCTTGCTTACTAATTCTTGATTGTTAATACGATGGAGGCCATGAGAGATGACAGGGGGGTGACTGCCTCACGTTACTATTCACATAATTTCATTATCTTGTTTGATTGTATGTGCCCTTTCATCGATGGTGAGTCTGAATTTTATGTTATTCGTTCAATGAATGCAAAATGTCGTAGACAGATGGATGAATGGATCCATCATTATTTATGTATTAAGACGTAGTGAAGTGCACTAGGTCTCTGTACCCTTCTTTCACACGACAAAACATAGTTATAAAATCTATACCAAATGACAAGTAATTATTGAGAGTTGAGTGCAAATACATTTTTATTGGAAGAAGCTTTATGTCCATTTCAAAAGCAAGCAGGGCGAATGTAACATATCTTGATAACTTCACATGTAAAAGTAGGGAGTTAGAATTTTTTATACACATTACCACAAGTAATTATCCAAATCACAACTTCACATTCTTTATTAACTATTAGATATAATGTTCAATAATAAAGTGAATTTCAATAGAAGACAGTAAGTTGCATAACCATTAACCACCACTACTGTACTGTAATAACATAAACTGTCTCATGAACCTTGCAACCATTTCATGATTTTCTTAACCATATTAATTAATCACTGACTTCGACATTATGATTATCACATCAAATAAAGAATCATCATCATCAAGGATTCTACATCATCAAATTGACACAATAAGCAATCACATCATTGAACATCGATATACCGTGGAAACCCTGTAGGGTGAAAAACAAAAAATGTTTAATCTTATTATTAAACGCTCGTGATGGTTTTCACCCCACTCAATGGATTATAGGGGATTCCATCCTCTATCCATTGTTATAAAATATTACATTGAAATATCATTAAAATGTCTCATAACTAGTTAAAAGCTATTACATTTTCCATGAAAATCTTTACTTACATATTGCCACATGCAACATCCTTGTGGCATGATTGTTCTAGCAATATACGATCCCACAACTCGTACTCATCTGCATGGACCATTAATCATTTTCCTGCCACAATGTTAAATATAATCTATGCCTTGCGCAAGTAATCTAACTTTTTCCTGCCAATGTTATCATTATCAACATTGATATCATGATTACATTTATAAATAATCATATTAACTAATATTTCCCTTAGCATAAGCACATATTCTTAGAGGAAAAAACACTAAGTCATACCTTTGAAGGGACTAACTACAACATCTGTTATAATCTTCTTACATGAAAATTTACATAAGCTTTAACAAAAGATCTAGTCATTTAGCTATTACTTTTGATGCATGCAAATATATAAAGGAATATCACACAACCTATTGTCTTTTCCTGCATGCAAATGTATATCCTTTCTAATGAAAACTAACACAAATCTTGTGTGCATACACATCTCATTCAACAAGAAACTAAGATAATAGTTATGTTAGCATAAAAGTAATCACATATCATTTCCCTAAAGAAATATTGCCCAATTGTTCTTCTATCCATACAAAGAACATATCTCTATAACACAATGACTATTCTTTGTGCATCTAATAGCTTATCATAATAACCCTTCTTTAATGTATTCCCTTCTCTAGAATTCTACCATCATTTCATGTAAACATTTACATACTTCCTTCTTAAAAAGGGAGTCATTATAATCTCATTTCTCTATCTCGCTATATGTAGGTTTCTCATGCTTCCCTTTCAATAAATTATTATAGTTACCCATCTTTATGCATAAAAATCAAGAAACAATAACAAAGTTAACTTAACCTTTTATGCACAAAAAACAAGAAACCAATACAACTCATCTAGCAAAACAATCTTTTCAAGAGATTATTATTCTCAAGCAAGTTAACATGATCACTTTCTCTATGTACACACAAAATCATATTTCCAATGTCACAGAGGCTACCATTTGTGTATGCAACATGTGTTTTTCCTAACACAATTACTCTTACTTCATTGCACATACTCTTTTCATGAAACAAGTATGGATTCTAGTTCTTGTATGAACACTATTCATATGTGTCTTTTAAGGAAAGAATCTCTATTTTTGTTTTTAAGAAATCTCTCGTAAAAGCCATCATTTTCATACATGAAGTATGCACGCTTTTTCTAAAAAGAAACTATATTTATGTGTATATAAAACATACACTTTCTTCACGAAAGCTAGAAATGAATATCTGTGTGCCTAGAAGCACACCATTAGCTATTTCTATCATGCATGCAATGCATAATTATTTCACAAGAAACTTAGAAATTAGCTACTATCACAATGCAATTAAGCATATATCCCTTTTTCAAGAAACTTTAATTAAATAAATAAAAATACATATTTTAATTCAAAGAAAACTTGGCCACTTTTTTTCACTATGTCCTCAAGAAGTTTATATGCCTCACCATCTTTTCTCAAGAAGATATTTTGGCTATTTAGCAAGGATTTTATTCCAAGAAAGTGACAGAGTGTCACAACATTTCACACACAAGATTCTCATGTAGTCTTTCTAAAGAAAACTACATTTTTACTTTATAAGAAAAACTACATATTTACCTAGGTCTTACGTCCTTGCATTTTCTTCACATTCTTCATTGCATACTATTATGTATATATACTATCTATATTTGGTAAGAATTCTTTCAAAAAGATACCCAAATAAAACATACATATATTTTTTCCTTCCAGAAAGCGAGCAAGTCACTTATCTTATTCATGGCAGCCTCCTTGCCTCCATCACCTCTGTTCTGGAAGTCGAACTTGGTAGATTGGTGGCTTTTGTTCTTTGCATATCCATATATATATTTTTTCCCTTCGTAAGAGATCTCCCACCCAATAAATTGATATTAAAATCTTGAGCAATTGAAGAGAAAACTCACTACCGCGCAACAGCAGAGCTTGCGTTCTTCTTCTGATTTATCCTCATTCTATTGTTGTTGTACATTGGCTTGGTCTTGAATAGGGTAGGTAATAAAATGGCCTTCAAACTCAATCTCTTTATTGAAATACAGGCCAGCTGATTTCAACACTCTTAACGACACAAAGGTTCATTGAAAGATACTGTGATAATGTATGCCTTCATACTTGGGTTTGCCTATGGAAGATCTTGGGAATCGTTTTCCCTACTGTCTACCCTCCTTTCTCTCTGGTACCTCCCACTCCCATATATCGAGCACTCAAAGGAAACTCCACTTCTCCTCCAGGCCAACCGCTGCATGCCTCCACTTTCTTTCCTTTTTTGATTTTAGTTTCCAAAATAACAAGAATTAGTTTTGTAATTAATTCGTAACTTTTATTTTACATTGAGTTATTACGATAGGGATATTACAGTGAACTACTGTATAGTTGAACTGCATAGCATTGACATGAGTTATTAAGTGCATATAAGGTTTGCAACTTTGCATTGAAGATTGATAGTAGAGGTGATGCGATTTAAAGAGAGATAAGTTTCATTATATTTGTGTGCAGATGTTAACATATTGCAGGAATGTATGTGTTTATCTTGCTGGTTCTTGAAACGGTTTGCTTAGTTTATGCATGTGAATCTTGTGTGTTAAAATATAAGTAGCTTTATTATTTTCTCGAAAGAAGTTACACTAGATTTTTGCACAATAAATCTAAGTAAATTTATAGTTTCTCTTAGAAAAATTACATGTGAATTTTGCTTGTTAAAAGCTAATAAAGATTATATATGAATCTTGTGTTTAAAAGCTAAGTAGATTTGTCAATTTCTTTGGAAGAAAAAAGCTAAGTAGATTTGTCATTTTCTTTGGAAAAAAAGTAGCTAGGACATCTTCTTAAGGAACGATGCATGATATCCTTAGAGATTACATCTAAATCTTAGTTTAAAAGCTAAGTAGCTAAGTAGATTTGTCAATTTCTTTTGAAGAAAAGTAGCTAGGACATCTTATTGAACATCTTCTTGAGAAACGATGCATGATATCTTTAAAGATTACATCTGAATCTTCAGTTTAAAAGCTAAGTAGATTTGTCACTTTCTTGGAAGAAATTACACTAGATTCTTTCTAAGTAGCTAGGACATCCTCTTGAGAAAAGATGCATGGGATCCTTGCAGGTAGAAACATAGATAAACCATGTAAAAACATAGATAAACTATGTAAATCCTTGCAGGTAAAAACATAGCTAAACCATGTAAATCCTTGCAGGTAAAGCTTTGCCACTTTCTTGGAAGAAATGAAATGATGCATGGGATCCTTGCACATAAAAGCATAGATAAGCCATGTAAATCCTTGCAAGTAAAGCTTTGTCACTTTCTTGGAAGAAATTATACGAGATTCTTTCTAAGTAACTAGGACATCCTCTTCAGAAATGAAGCTTTGTCACTTTCTTGGAAGAAATTACATGAGATCCTTTCTAAGTAACTAGGACATCCTCTTGAGAAATGATGCATGGGATCCTATCACATAAAAGGATAGAGAAACCATGTAACATCCTTGCAGGTAAAAAGATAGAGAAAACAAAGTACCTTTGTCACTTTCTTCGAAGAATCCTCCTTAGAAATGATGCATGGGATCCTTGCATCTAAAAATATAGAGTAACCATGTAAATCCTTGCACTAAAAAAGATAGAGAAACCATGTAAAACTATGTAAATTTCTTGAGGAAAACGAATGAAAAGTAGCGAGGTTTTCTTTGAATGGAATATGCAATTTTTTTTTAATAGCTTCCTTAAAAGGAATATGGGTTTAAATTCATTGTGATAATAGTTATTTTCCCAAATTTTTTGTGAAAGATTTCACAAATATGTATTGCATGCATCATACAAATAGCTAATGAGCTACATTTTCTGGTAACACTTGCTTTTATGCACATAGATAATTATTACTTTACTAATTTTCTTGAAGAAAATGTAAAATATGTATTGCATGCATGATACAAATAGGTGAGGTTTTCTTTGAATGGAATATGCAATTTTTTTTAATAGCTTCTTTAAAAGGAATATGTGTTTAAATTCATTGTGATAATAGTTATTTTGCCAAACTTTTGTGAAAGATTTCATAAATATGTAATGCATGCATCATACAGATAACTAATGAGCTAGATTCTCTGGTAACATGTGCTTCTATGCAGATAGATAAATATTACTTTACTAACATTCTTGAAGAAAATGTAAAATATGTATTGCATGCATGATAGAAATAGCTAATGAGCTAGATTATTCTCTTGTAGGAATATAAGATTTTTTTAGTTCTTGAAGAGAACATGTGCTTCTATGCACATAGATAATCATTACTTTACCAACTTTATTGAGGAAAATGTATGTTTTATATACACAAACAATAATCATTAAGACGGTTTGTTTAAAAAAGAGAGAACATAGTTGCATGCATGAAAATAATGGCTTTTATGATAAATATCTTGAAACAAAAATATGTGTTTATATATGAAATCTTAAAAAAAAAAAAGAGAACATAGTTGCATGCATGAAAATAATGACTTTTATGATAAATATCTTGAAACAAAAATATGTGTTTATATATGCAAGAAAGAGTAGTAATTGCATTGATATTTCTTGAAGAGAAATAAGTTATTTTCATGCACAATAATAATATTCATTATATTGGAATTATTGAAATAAACTTCTACGTTAATTCTTGAAAATAAAATACTAATTGCATGCATCATTGTATTAGATTTCAAAGTGAAATAAAAAGAGAAAAGCTAATTAGATTAATTTCCTTGGAATGGTTTTCATGAATCTGTATGCTAATAAAATACTAATTGCATGCATCATTGTATTACATTTCAAAGTGAAATAAAAAGAGAAAAGCTAATTAGATTAATTTCCTTGGAATGGTTTTCATGAATTTGTATGCATATATTACCCATGTTGTTTATACTGCAAGGATTTGAGTGTACAAAGACTACATAAAGACTATATAGGAGTTTTGCATGAATTGATGAAAAATTAAATATTATTTTTCTTAAAAGAGGCATTAGAACTTGTGATATAGAAAATATGTTTTTGAGTATAGATAGAGAATATTATGTTAATATTCTTGAAAAGAATAATCTCTTGAAAATATTATCTCACTAGATAAATTGTGTTAATTTCTTTATTTAGGTGCATAAAAGGTTAAGTTAACCGTGAGTTAACCTTGTTATTGTTGCTTGGGTTTTATGCATAAAATATAGTTATCCATGGTAATTTCCTGAAAGGGAAGCATGAGAAACTTGTATGTAGAAAGATATAGAAATGAGGTTATATTAACTTCCTTTTGAAAAAGAAGCAAGTATTTATTTACATGAAAATAATAGTTAATGATGGTAGAATTCTAGAGAAGGGAATATGTGTTGTGTACATTAAAGAAGGGCTATGATGATAAGTTCTTGTATGCATATAGAATAGTCATTGTGTTATAAAGATATGTTCTTTGCATTGGTAGAAGAGCTATTGAACTATATTTCCTTATATATACGATTACTTTTATGCTATCATAACTATTATCTTAGTTTCTTTTGGAATAAGATGCATATGCATGCAAGATTTGTGTTAGCTTTCATTTGGAAAGAATATACATTCTCATGCAGGAAAGGAAAACATGTTGTGTTAGCCTACATTGGAAAAGATCATTTTGGGAAGTATATGCATTTGGATGCATAGGAACCAAATTCATTGTGTTAGCTTTCTTTATGTGTTTGCCTGCACCAAAAGCAATAGCTGTTAGTTTCCTTTAAAGGAATGTATGGACAATTGTAGTGATTTGTATTGCAAGAGTGTAAGCTTGTGTAAAGGAAATATTAGTTAATGTGGTATTTATTCTATAGACATGATTTGATAGTTACATGCTTGTAACCAGTGCATATGAAATGTTGTGAAAGGAAGCATGTCGCAATATTTTTCTTGCATTTTATGAATGTACATGAATAGATGGTGAAGCATCACTAGTATAGATTTATGAATTGGGTGATTAATACTTTATGTAATCATGTTATCAACATATGCTGACGAAAACAATGGAAGGAAAGGATGATGACTTGTGCAAAGGAAAAATTATGTTTAATGTGGTGGAAAATAATGAATTAATGCTCCACACAGGGGAGCGTGAGTTGCATGATGGTCGGCTAAAGGAACAACTAGGCCATAAGATATAAATATTGAAAATTTGTGGGTAAATGATATCATGATGATTGTAATAGATTTTAACTAGATATTTTGTATTTAAATGATATTTCCTTGTAATATTTTATGACAATGGTTAAGGGACGAAATCTCTTATAAGCCATTGAGTGACGAGTGAACAAACTCACAAGCGCTTAATAATAAAATTAAACATTTGATGGTTTTCACCATATGGGGTTTCCATGGTATATCAATGTTTAATTATGTGATGACTTATTGTGTTAGTTTGATGATGATTATTCCTTGCATGATGTGATGTTTAAAATATCAAATATGCGATTAACTAATATAGTTAAAGGAATCATGAAAATGATGCAAGATCATGTCAGAAAGTTTATGTTAATATCCTACAATAGTGGTCGTTAATGGTTATGTAATTCACTATTCCTTACTAAAGTTCTCTATGTAATGATGAAGATTCTATCTAATGGTTAATGAAGAATCTAGAATAGTAACTTGGATAGTTACCCGTGGGTAGATTGTGTAAATTTTTTTCTTAACTACATGCATTTTCATGCAAGGTTACCAGGATGCTACAATGTATGTTTTTTATTTTGGAATATGAGGACGAATGTATTAACATTTTAATAAATAAAACATTTCAATCTCAAATAAGTATAAATTAAATAAAACAAGTGAAATAAGAAATTTCTTATAGTTGAAACATTTTATTTTTGTGTTGCACAAAAACATAGATAGAGAGGAATCAAATCTCTCCAGGTCTAAATCTTTACTATCGAAACCTTTCCTCAAGTTTTTCATAGGTTTGCATTTTGAGAAATTGATCCGTCTAGGCATTTGATAGATCCATAATTAATATCAACCTGTGTTGGTATATAAACAATTATAAAAAATAAATAAATCTATAAAATACATGTTTAGTACGATAATGTGTTGAGAGCTAATTAAACTTGTATTAATGTAAAGCCTTTAATCTTTAAAATAAGTATAAACACAATAAGTATAAATTAGTATGAAAAATATTAAGGATGGAAATTTATTTTACAGTTTAGGAACTTTAGCTAGTTTTACTAGTATGTAAATTATAAAAAAAATTAGTGATATTTTTGTAAAAATATTCAAATTTCCAATGATTTGATATATTCTTTATTAAAATTTGGTGATTTTCAAAATAAAATAATTTTATATAAAATTTGTATGAATAATTTCTAAGAATAATAGAAATTAGTGATTTATGTTTTTGAAAAAGAATGGAAAATTAGTCAATTTTTAAGTAAATAAAAAAATATATATTTAGATAATTTTAATCAAATAAAAATATCCTTATATGATTTTTTTTTATTTTTTTTAAATCTAAAAGTTTATAATTTTTTTTTTTTTTTTACATTATACATAAAAATATTGCTTTCATTATTTTATCAATTCTCATTTACATTTTAGCTTATTTATAACTTGTGATTTATTTTATGCATAAAAAATTTGTGATAAATTTTTATAAAATTGAATAAATAGAGGTGTGACTCATTAATACTTGGAGTATAATTGAACTCAAACTCTCATCGATCAAAACCTGAGGATGGGAACCCTGGCACGACCAAACCCTAACACAGGGTAGGGTTTCTGCAATCCATCGGTGCTACCTCATCTGTGTACTAGGCTAGGCATGTCTACCATGCGATGCTATTATCCTATCTCCCAAATGTTGTTTACACGCTCCATCCCTTTTCCCATTGTGCATCTAACATACTCCCCATGACACTGATTGAAATCTTATCATTTAACGTTTTTGTAGCTTTTGGTCCCCCACTGTGACGGTTATTCCTGAATACAACGGCAACTGGTGGAACCCCCGGAGCAGTCATGGAGATAGATTTAATCGATTATTTGGAAGACCCCCTCAAGGGTACTTCCATTTTTAGCAGGCACACAAGAACATAAGGTTTCTTCACATTTAGCAGAGACCTGACTGAAGCCATCGCTCCTGACGATCACAGGTCCATCATGCATGGTCATTAATCTGCCTGAGGTGACGTCCTCTTGGCCGCCCTTCACCACTCCTCCATCACTAATCTCCTTGCAATATGTGGCCCGATGCATTGGCGCTGACCTTTGCGGCTGGCTCATTCGGACCCTCACCCCTCCAACCCTTCGTAGGCTCACACTACCCCTCTCACTCACTCCATAGTGTGCCTCCACCCCTTCTGACTCCCCCCATCTCGACCCCGACACCTGTTCCCCCTTCTGGCAACTTCACGGATTTTCTCCCTCTCCCAGGCACTTTCCCCTCTGGCCCTGACCTAAATCCCCCAAACCCTATCCCTAACCCATCTAACCTTACCTTCAATGGATCACAGGAGAACGTTGCGGTCATGGAGCCTAGACCTAGAAAACGACTAAGGTGCATAAAATCAAAGGCGCAAGATGCAATCATTAGCTGGGAATAGGATTTACAGTGGGAAGAAACCATGGACACGACTGCGAGAGTCTTGGTGGGAAGAGTTAGGGGAAGGGACTACTCAGCGACAAGATTAAAACAATGGGTCGCGAAAAGGTAGGGACAGTTTATGGCAGAACCGCCCTTCGTACAAACCTTCATCTACTGCTGGTTCACATTACGATTTGCATGAGTAGAACATACCAACTGGGTTTTGTCCTCCTTTTGTCATATTGAACAGGCCCTTGTAATGTTAAGGAGATGTAGTTCGTTTTTTGACCTAGACAGAGAACAACTTGAGGCTGGGCCTCTATGGGTTCACCTCCCTGGTCTTCTGTTACAATTATGGACCAAGGACATCTTCAGGCACATTGGAAACACCCTCGATACCTTCTTAGAATATGATATATCATATCTCACCACTGGGGTCATGGCCTATGCAAGGATCTTAGTTCATTTAGACTTCAGAGGAGGGTTGCAGGAGCAAGTCACCCTATGTTGGAGGAACTTCACATGAACCCAGATCATCGATTATGAGGGGCTTCCATTCAGATGTAGATAATGTCACAGAGTAGGCCACCTCTACAAGGATTGCCCTCTTTTGGGGAAATCGAAGTCTGGGAACAAGGGGAAGAAAATTCCCTTAAAGGAACATCGAACAACAGCTGATCATTCCACTCCGACTATGGAAGCAGAAAACCAGGCCAGCCTCAGCAACACTGAAGAAGCGCGGAAAAGCACCTCTCTGGTCTCCTTCCCCACCACTGACCAGGTCAAGGGCAGCCGCTGGAGCCATGCTATCTTCAAGGAATGAAACACACTTGCTGACAAACTTTCCAAAGAGGCAGCGGTGTGGCCACGTGACACTTGGATGATAAAGGAGGAAAGGGATGGTGATCATTACTAGTATTATCATCGCCCTTTTATGGACCATGCTACATAGGCTCAATAAGAGCCCGTTTCTATATGATGTGCTACTTTATTTACTGTTTACTTACTATTTGCTTATATATTTTTCCAGTTACATGTACAGAAAATTACTCTCTGCACAGAGTAAATTTAAATTTTGAAACAATACAGAAACATATTTGAAGATAAAGTCTCCCTACGTGGAGAACTTATATATTCTATTTTTCCTTACTTGACAGGCACACAACCACTTAACTGCATATGCACACAACATTTAGAACATGTAATTTTCCTTAATATAATGAAAATTACTATTGTTTCCAAGGAGTAAAAAATTGTATAAATAGAAAACAAAATATTTAATTAATATTATTACGATATTTTTTTTTCTCGGTAAAAGACTATGCTATTTCTATCAACTGGTAAACATAAAATTACAGTAGGGGGCAACTACAGAAGCCTGCTCATCACATATGTTACAAAAATTCCCGATAGTAGAAGAGCTGGGGATTTCATCCAAGCTTACAACCAGATAGACTGAACAAACTGCCAAATTCATTGGCATTACAAAGAAAAAGAGAAAGAGAGTACTGAGAATACTGAGAAACTAGGAGAGAGAGTACTGAGACCAAGGCAATTGCATTCGCCGTGGCTGGAAATTCTCAAAACCGAGCCGACACCCAAAGCAGGCTTCCAAAAAACCAAAAAGTGCAAACACAAGTGCCAACTGTTCAGCTATCCTCTTCCACCTGTGTCTCCTCATCTTGCTGACATGCGTCGTCGTGGCTGAGCCCCTCTTTGTCATGCTCCACGTTGCCTTCCTAGTCTTTGTCGGTGTTGCCAGCATCGGGGTCCAGGAAGAGGTTGATGCAGTCACTCAGGCGAGGAACTGGAGAAGGCGAGTCGACCTGTATCATTAGAACATCCTCCTTCTTTGCAGCCATGGCTAATTCGGCAGAGGAATGGTCACTACTGTTGGAAGAATTAGGGTCTATGCAGGATATTGGAGGGACCTGGTTGATTTCCTCCGTCATCAAGATGGTTATCTGGGTAGAGATCAAGGGGCGGTTCAGGTTTCTCTGAAATTTGAAGTGGGTGGATTGGAAAGCGCTGTTGGGAATCAGATGGCGGGTGGGGCTAGAAGCAGGGGAATCCTCAGGGGGAGAAGTGAGGTTGATGGTGGTAAGCAGAGGAGTGGATTGAGGGCGAGCAACGTGTCGCTTGCTGCTGCTAGGCTTATCCCTGGAGCGAGAGCGCTTCCCAGATTTTTTCATGGTGCAAATAAGGACCGTGATTTTCAACGAGGCAGAGTGGAAACCAGAGTTGCTCCTCAGAGCATGCAAAGACCCCAAACCAAGTTGAGAAACCGAACAGAATACAATGGATACACTGAACCGAGAAACAGAGCCAAAAAAATAAAATTGCCGCGGATGAAGCACTTACCCCAAACTGATAACGAAATTCCAAAGCGTGGAGCACCGGAGGAGTTGAAGGGCTGCCAATTCGAGCCAGAACCAGCTCGAATTTCCCCTCTGAGGCGGGGCTCCCTGTCGACCTCACCCACCGAACTCACCACAAACCAAACAGAGTATTCTTCAGTCGAAGGCATAGTGAAAAATTTACTGAATTTCCGCCTGTAAATACCGCTAGGGCTTCGCTCGCCATTAATGGCACTGTCATGCACCATGCCAAGGTCATAATACTCTTCGTCCCACCTCCAAACTGTTTCTGGGGCTCCACGCTGCACAGCAGGTGGCAGCCTCATGCGTCTTAAGTGCGCATGAATGCCATTTAGGGCAATATTAACACCCGAATCCAGGATCTCTTCTGCAGACTCAGGTTGCTCCTGTTGCACGAGATTGTGGAAATCTTTCAATTGGGAGTCTTGAAGGATTGATGCGGGATCTCCAGTTATTAAAGGTCTATTACAGTCCACCCCCACATTGGCAAGGAGATCCGCGATTTTGTTTCCATCTCTTTTGATGTGGGCAAAAGTGATCGCCCTGTTGTTGTTGATCCAATTCTCCATATGCATTAATCTTTGAGCCAATCTCCAGCTGTTACAGATTTTGGAGGAGGAGGAGCCCTGGAGGAGCTTCGTGGCCATGTGTATGAGAATTTGGGAGTCTCCCTCCACAATGAGCGGGAAAAGATGTTGAGCCTGAGCAATTAAAAGTCCTTGCCAGAGACCTTCTAATTCAGCCGAATTGTTGGTATCCCAGCCATGGTAACCCATAAAGATTGTGATACTGTTTCCCGTATGATCTCTGATTAATCCACCAAAACCTGAGTGACCCGAATTACCCTTGGAGGCCCCGTCAAAATTTATTTTGAACATATATTTTGGGGGTGAAGTCCATTTCCCTGGAGGTGGCTCAATGTAGGTTCTGGTGCCTGTAGATATCTGAACTTTCTTTCTTTGAAATTCCCAGTTATTCCAGATTGATTGTTCCTGAGGGAGAGTTGGGAAATCATCTTGGTACCAAATTTTTAGGGAGATGGTTTCTTCAATATTGTTTTTTATGATTAACCATATCTCTTCCCGGGATTTGAATTGGCTTTTGAATATTCTGCCATTTCTCTCTTTCCAGATGGTCCAGGTGACAAAGCCAGGAATGAGCTTCCATATGTAATTTAGAATCTTGCTTTGATAAGGGTGAGGGTCCCAGTTGCTTATGGTAGCCGTTATGTCCCCACTCGCCCCTGTCTCTTTCTGACAACGAAATTGAATTTTTTTCCAGATATGATATGCAAGAGGGCAATGATACCACATGTGTTCAATGGTTTCTTCTTCTTTTTTGCAATTGAAACATATGGAGGGGCCTGCGAAATTTCTTTTTCTCAGGTTGTCCCAGGTTAGGACCCTTTTGTGGCATAGGAGCCAAAGGAAGGTGGAGATTTTCGGCCATATGGAGGAATCCTAGATCTTGTTCCAGATCTTGTCAGGCCTGGAGTGGTCTTTGATTAGAAGATTGTATGCCTCTTTTGTGGAGTAAGTTCCTTTTTCTTCGTAACCCCACCTGAGTATATATGTTCCTTCTGAGCTTCGAATTTTTCTTTTTTCTAATTCGGTGTCCAGATTTTGCTGATCTTGTTTGGATCCAGTGGGTATGATCTGAGAGGCCTTGTGCCAAATTCTGATGGTGTGTTGAGCCGTAGTATTCCAATGGCTTCCAACATTTGTGGGGGGAGGGGGATCCATGTCCCCATGCGCCATATTCGTGAAGATTTCACTTAGCTTGGACATCTGTTGCCAGGAGTCATCCCAGAAGCGAGCTTGGTTCCTGCTTTTGACCTCCCAAAAGCTATGTTGCTGAATAAGGATCCTGTGAGTTTTTGCCGAATTCCAAATAATTTAGCCATTGCATAGCTCTGTGATTCTGACTAGCTCCTCTCTAGGACAATTCCCAACATATTTGGCTGTCCATAGAGTAGTCTAAGGGGTGGGCGAGCCTGAGATCCATCTCCACCAGATGCGAGCTCCCATGACCGCATTGCTTAAAGTGGGATCCCTCAACCCTATGCCACCTCCTTTTTTGGGCATACAAGCTGTCTCCCATTTGACTAAGGCCCATTTACAGTGAAGCCCCTTGCTGCCCCAAAGGAAGGCTCTTTGGATGGATTTTAGCTCTTTAAGAACCCGTTTGGGGGCAGACAGGATGGAGAAAAGGTAGAGGGGCATGGCCTGGAGGATAGCTTTAATAAGGACTAGACGGCTTGCCATGTTAAGGGATCTATGGGTCCAAGAAGACAATCTGGTTTCCAGCTTTTCAAGGAGGGAGTTCTAGGCAACATGCTTCAGGCGGGAAGCCATAAGGGGGGCTCCTAGGTAAGTGGAAGGAAGCTTGTCCAGGGAGAATTTAAGGATTCGAAGGATGGCAGATTGAATAACAGAGGGGGTGTTAAAAAAGAAGATTTGGGACTTGGACAAGTTGATAGATGCTCCAGAGGCCTCTGAGAAATCCGCTAAAAGGGTTTTGAGCTGCCTGGCTTCTTGGACAGAAGGATGCCCATAGAGCATAGTATCATCTACAAATTGCTGATGAGTGGCGGCTGGGGTATTGTGGATGGCTATGCCTCTAAGGCGATTCGAATGCTGAGCCTGATTGATGCTACGACCAAGTCCTTCCGCAACAATGATGAAAAGGAAAGGGGATAGGGGGTCCCCTGACGAAAGGTTTCAGAGGGTATGCCATTGATTAGAACCGAAAAGAAAGATGAAGTGAGGAGGCTCATAATCCAGCGAACCCAAGCAGAATTGAAGCCAAAAGCCAGTAAGATCTTTTCCATATAATTCCAACTGAGGCTTTCAAAAGCTTTTGAGAGATCTAGTTTGAGAAGCATACCTCGTTTATTGGAGGTCTTTAGGGAGTGGATGATTTCATGCATAAGGATGATTCCATCCGTAATCTGCCTTCCTTCCACATAGCCGGATTGTTCCGGCGAGATGATCAGGGGTAGCAAGAGCTTAATCCTGGTGGCGATGATTTTGGAGATGATTTTGTAGATGATGTTGCAGAGAGCAATTGGTCTGAATTTGTCCGGTTTGCACGGCTTCTCAACCTTAGGAATCAGGGCTAGAAAAGTGGCATTTATACCTGGGAACATCCATCGAAGTATACGTGATTCTTCCACTACCTGCAAGACTTCCGGCTTTATGAGATCCCAGAAATGGTGGGAAAAATTTGAGGTGAAGCCATCCGGACCTGGCGCTTTGCCTGCTTTGAGTTGCTTAACTGTGGAGTCCACTTCCTGGAGATAAATAGGCTTGAGAAGCATTTGATTGTGTTGATCGGTTATTAATTTGGGGATATTGCTGGTGATGTTGCGAATTGCTTGGGACCGATCGATGCTTGGTTCTTTGTGCACCTTCTTGAAGTGGTTGAGAAGTTCAACCTCGATCTCTTTGTGCTTCTCCAGTTTATCTCCCTTCTCATTTTGAATGTGAGTAATGTTGTTGTGCATTCTGCGTTGTATTGTGGTGTTGTGGAAGAATCTGGTGTTTTTCTCACCTTCTTTCAGCCACCATATTCTTGACTTTTGCTTCCATAACACTTCTTCCTGTTTTTCTTTTTCTATTAACTCTTTCTCAAGAGTTTTTTCTTGATCCACCAGATCATTGGATCTGCCCTGGGTGATGATTTTTTGCTGTAGCTGTCTCATTTCCTGTTCAATGTTCGCCTTCCCATGATGAATATTGCCAAAGATGGTTCTATTCCAGAACTTAATTTTACCTTTGAGGTGCTTGAGCTTTTGTTGAAATTGGAACATTTTGGATCCGGGAGGGGGATGGTAGCTAAGCCATTCATTGCTGACAAATTGGTGGAAGTCGGGATGGGAGAGCCAGAAGGCTTCAAAGCGGAAAGGCCTGCGAGTATTGTTTCCCGGTCGAGACCAGTGGAGAGAGATGGGCCAGTGGTTTGAGCCAATGAAGGGCAAGATAGATGCAGCAAAATATCCTCCAAGATGGATGGCGTTATCTGAGAGAAGAAATCTATCTAGCCTTGAAGCAATATGCAGGTTTCCGGCTTGTTTTTTGTCCCAAGTGAAGGTGCCATTGTTGAAAGGAAGATCAATGAGCCAATTATTTTGTATAAAGTCCAGCAGGAGAGTTCCATCCTGTGAAGATTTACCTCTGCCTCCTCTTCGTTCATCCATCCTGGTGATCATGTTGAAATCTCCTCCAGCAATCCAGAGAGGGAAAGATCTGTTCTGATTAAGAGTCGAAATGGAGTCTAGAATCCTCTCTTTTTGCCGAGTGTCCTGTGGGAAATAAACATTAGTGAGTAGTCCATATTGATTAGTTCCTAGTATGTGAAAAGTTGCTTGAAGAAAACTCCTGTGCGCATGGAAATTGGTGAGCTCCACTGCTCTTGAATCCCATATAATTGCAATTCCTCCGGAGGCTCCATTTGAATCTACTGCTATATTGTAGCTTCCGGGCCAAAATTTCTAAGCTAGCTTATCCAGCATTGCAGTATCACATTTTGTTTCTTGCAAGAAGATAACCTGAGGGTTTTCTTGCTTTATCATTTTTTTGAGTAAACGAGTTTTCCTGGGGCCATTCATCCCTCTAATATTCCAGGAGATTAACTTCATTGGGAAATATTAATGTCCGGACTGAAGTACTTCGTCAACTTGGCATATCTACCTGAGTCTACTAAGGTCTGCCCGACCGTGATTGTTCTTTGGAGGAAAGTTTTCCTACCTCTCTTTTTTATGTCCTTGGCAATGAGATGTCGGTCCCAAGGGCTACCGGTTTGGATTCCCAACGATTTTTGCCTTTGAGCTCTTGATAAAACTTCTTCCAGATTTTTTAGTTGTCCTGCTTGAATATTATCAAAATTGTTCGTGGTGCACGCCTGTTCCAGTCCTGGGAAGTCCAGCTCCCCTATATCTATTGATTCTGTTTCGTCATCCATAAAGCTCGAATAGTCTTGATCTTCCATGGGTTCTTCCTCTGTGCCAGTGCCTGAGAGTGGCTTCTCCATTGGTTTAACCCCTTGGTCCATTGAGGTTGATGCTTCTTTTCCTTTGGTTTCTGATTGAACCCTGGTGGAATCCAATTTGTTGCTGTTGATAGCTTTCTCTGGTGTTGTTCCTAGTTGCTTCGTTTGAGTTTCCGTGTGATCTGCTAGGGCTTGGAATTTGTTTCTGGTTGATGGCTTTGACTTACTGGGTGGCGCAACAGTAGGCTTCGGTGTTGGTTTCTTGTTTGCCCTTTGACGGCGAGCTACCTTGACGAAGCCAGCCCCTTCAGAGCCTTCCTGGTCCACAGCAGGGGAGGGTTTCTGATTTAGAGGGAAATCTCTGAATAAGTGCCCTAGGCCATGACATCTTCAGCAGCGGAAGGGCACATGTTCGTAATCAATCATTTGTAGCCAACTCTTGTCAAAGTGAGAGAGAGTTATCACATCTGGTAGAGGCTTATTGAGATTCATGTAAACACACAGTTTAGCATAAGAAGTATATGTACCTGTTTTTGTTTCTTCGGCTGCTTTGAAAAAGTCACCTAGCGTGTTTCCTATGGCTTTCAGGGATTCTTCTCCCCATAATTCGTTTGGAAGAGAGTACAAGCGAATCCAAACCGGAGCCCAATTGAGATCTACCGTGTCTGGGTTAAATCGCTCTACCCAGCCTTTGAGAAATAGACCAGCAGTGTTGAAGAAATAGGGGCCGCCGTCCATGACTCTATTTCTGTCCTCCAAGCAGTTGAATATAGTTGTGAAGAAGCCTTTCGCTCCTAGCTGTAGGGTGAGGTGCCCCTTGGGGTGCCATTTTGCTTGTATCCAGCTTCGCAGGGCGCGTTCAGTCGGCCACATCACGATAAACTTCCCTATGAGGGCATGGTCTGACATAAATTGTATTCTTTCTTCAATGAGATGTCCTGGCAGTTCGACCCTAGGTCGAATCACTGCAACTGGTTTGCAGGGTGCCGAATGAATTTCTTTCGTCTTGTCTTCTTCCTGGTTGGTGTTTTCTTTGTCCGACTGGTTCTCTGGAAAATCATTGTCGTTTTGCGAGGGAGGTTCGCCGCCTCCCCCCGGATGATGCTCCATACGGCTCGTACCTACTGAAAACAATGTGGAATCTAGTGCCTCTCTGGGCTACTGACTAGATCCGTAAGCGCAGACCTGCCTGGTCTGCAGTGGCAGAGGGATAGAGCTTGCCAGAGTCGCAGATTTTCAAACCCTAGCTGCCGCCATCGCCAGAGCTCCTGTTCTTCATCAGATCATCGAACCATATCTTATTACGATATTAATAATAATATAAAAAATAAAAACATTATTAATTTCCTATTAAACATAATAAATTATTAATGATTCCTTATAATGTGAATAAATATTCCTTGTTGTAACTGGTAATAAGAGATGTAAGTTCTTCGATCATTTCCGCAAGCTTTTTTCAGAATGGCTAACATCAACACACAATTAAATCCCACATAGTATGCAAAACAACCATATACAATACCCTTGGAGCCCACTCCTTTTCAGTAGACAAAGTCCTCTGTCAAACACTTTTATTAAAAGCATTCATGGCTTATTTATTAGAATTCTTGGATTTCTTGGATAACTTCCATCTCTCTCCTAGTTTCGTTTTATGAGAATTTTCTAGGAATCAAATCACCGTGTATCACTCTTTACTTCGACACAATTATGGAGTTAGAAAACATAGCCAAGTAATGAACCATCCTATGGACAAGCTCCCATATATCAGACGACATAGCTCGTTGTGTATAACAATTATCTAGGATAACTATCTAGGTATTGAATGTGTTCGGAATTTGACCATACAAGTTGAGATGTCTACCACACAAGGATCTCATAAAAATAACCTGTAGCTAACATTCCCAGCTTTACATGACTCATCAAATTTATAACATAAAGTAAGCATAACCAAATTAGTGAAATGTTCTCTTGGCACCTTATACAACAAGAACCACTAATTTGAATATATTACTCTATTCTATGAAATTACTTCTCCCCTCTTTAATTTACAAACCAAAATGTAAATAAATAAATAATTTAATTACACAACTACTCTCCACACCCATTCATAACTACCCTTTCCAAATTCTTTCCAAATTATTTAAACGTAAATAATTTAATTACACAACTACTCTCCACACCCATTCATAGCTACCCTTTTCAAATTATTTAAATGTAACTTAAATGTAGATCAAATTCACCACCAACAATCCAATCCCGTGAACGCTGCCATGGGAACCATATGAAACTACAAATCGCACTAGAAAAAGTTTACGGTTGCCATGTTCAATATCGAGATGCAGGAAGTTACACATGCCATTTTGCTATCAGCGTAGATTTTTATTTTCATCCCTTTTGAACGCGCCACAACATCGAAAGCATAAAATTCTGTCAGTTCAAGCAGCTTATTACCTGCACATATTAGTCCCATGTCAAAAGCAACAGAGACTGCAACTTCCATTGTAAAGGTCCCATATCCCTCCATATCGTTACAAGGTTGGTTGAATGAACCATCATCAATAGGAATTTCGGTGGGGCCATTTGGATTCCAGTTGATCTAATCTCCAGTCAGTGCTTTCCTTCTCTGTCGGCCTTTGAGATACACTTCATTAAAAACCTGTGCGTTAGCACAACCATATTTTTTTTGTCGGTTTAAAACACGCGTATAACTCCTATATTTAGCACATTCTTAAAGTAGAAAAACATGTCCATATTTTGAATACCAAAGCATACATATCTGATTGGCCCGACTCCAATAATTCATTCAAAAAAATAATTAACATATAATACAAATATGAAACAGTGGAAAAATCAAAGGAACAACCATCAGAGTGAGTCATAAACACGAAGAACACGACATAAAAAATACCAAGGGCCCATTGAGGTGAGTCAGATCATTGTCTACCACTAGAACTTAGAGAGGTGGAGTTGGCGGAAGACGACGTGCTACTCGACGACATGTAGTACTATAGCTTTTCCATGATGCAGATATCCACGCAGGTCTGCACAGTTAATGTCCTGGGGAATCCCTTACACTCGACAACAAGCAGCGCTGTAATGCATGCCAATTCTTGGACACAATCACACCCAGAAAACACACCAGGAATGATCAAATTCAACACTCTAACAATTGAAAAATAAATACTCTCACACACTAATTATATGTATAGAGAACAAAATATCATATCTCTTCCATCTCTCTGGGCCCACCCATGAGCGAGTTAAGTCTATATAGGCTCTGATACCAAAAAAGAATTTGGAGGAGCAGACATGATGCACAAGTTACTCACAAAACTATTTATATATTCATTCAACTCAAAACTAAATTACATGCTACATATATAGTGTTTACAAGATCCAACAATTTTCAAACCAAGAAATTGCTTGTTGAGAAAATCTTTCAACAAAACTTAACAACCAACAAATTAATCTTACCTAGATACTATTGTAAGCATTATTCCAAATCTAATACCACCTCACACAGATAATAATAACAACGACATGACCCGATAAGTTGAATATCACCAACAAGTTGCAACATGGCCACATGACCCGATAAGTTGAATATCACCAACAAGTTGCAACATGGCCACATATAATGATGAGTTATCTTCAATTAAGGGTTCCACACCAGTCTCAGAAATCTCAGATTCTTTCACTATAATGTGAGATGTTTATACAATAGAAGTATGAATGTACATTGTAAAAAATTTATAATTGGGTTGGAATACCTCAATGTCCGATGGGTACAATAATTATTCCTTTCAATTAATCACCATGCAACTGGGACAATTTATGAGTTTTAAATTTATGAGGTGAATTGAGTTACTTGATGTTTGGTTGAACCTCCTTCCCTGGCTATCCTCCGTCATTACCATTTGTTGTATATCAATTTTAAAAGAGTTGTACTCCATCATCCCTTTTTATTAGAATTCATTGGACGATTCTCGAGATTTGCACTAGGTTCTTTGTTTATTTTAGAATAATCAAATAAAATTCTTATTACACTACATTCTAGATGAATTTACCATTTGTAGAATATGACTAATCTAATATAACCAAAAAAAAATCTCTTCCACTTTCAGGTTTGGGATTCTATGTTAGCATGCTTTATTAAAATCATATCAATATTTTTTTTACATTCCACTTTTAAGTAAATTATTATAAATTCTTATGATAAATTGTTATAGCACAAAAGCTATGTTTGCTTGGACACCAAAATGTTAAGACATCTTTGAATTGGTAAAAGATAAACATTTAAGCTAGAGAAAAGTCTATTAATCATTTGATTGTGAATCTTTGGGGAATTCAAAGGATGGTGTGTGAGATTAATATATGATTCAATATGAAAATTGTGTGGATTGATTTGAACCTTAGTTTCTCAGACCAAGGGCTAAATATGATGCCTTAGACCACTTGGCCAAACAAACACATGTAGATACTATAGTCACATTTAATTAGAATTCTTAATTTCTAGTTATATTTTTATATAATAATAATACTTAAACTTTCTAGGAAATTCTTATTGTATATGGAATTCACATATTTAAGTTCATGTCATAATTAACATTTTAAAAGAGTAATAAACTGTTTAATATGAAATCCGTGTAATCTAATATTTATTATCGTTTAAATTTTTAAGTAGATTTGTTTTTTGAATTATAGCCATTCTATTCATGAGAAATATTTCTATAGTGCTTACATTTTCTCAAAGATTCATTGGCCTTACCCTTACTAGATTGATTAACTGACAAATATATCCCCAAACATATAGCTAAATGCCTAAATATTCTAAGTAGCCAAAATTTAACAGAACATATATATCAAAAGGTGTTCAAAATTAAGATACATCCAACAAAAATTATACATCTCAGGAATTACTAGAGCTGGGTGATCAGGACTAGATCTCAGAGAAGGAGGCAGTCTGAAATCACAATGAACATGTTTTTCCATCGGGGTGAGCCTTCCTTCAAGATTCTCTAGCTTTTCTTGTAGTCTCCCTTGTCCTCTGTGAATACTAGCCAAGTAGCCTTGCATGTGCCATTGGTTGTGCTGTAGATTATTGAAGAAATTGATAATAGAATTGTGATCCTCATGTCGATCCTCACCAAACTATTCCAACATGTGGGTAACATCACTGAGTGGATTCTCTAAAGATTCTAAGGAAGGGGGATGAACAATGTTGCCTTATGTTTGAGTTGGGTGGGGGTCGATCGCCTCAACATGGTCATGACCACCCAACCCATCATCACCCATATGGCTTGCCTCCCCCATACCCCTCCTGGCTTGCCCATGGTGATGAGGCATGGCTAATTCCCGAACAATCCTACAAAACTAGAATAAAATATTTATGATTATGGTTGCGTTGTTCCCACTAACTTCAGAACCACACACCCTTCTTTTCATAATATCACACCATAGTTCGAAGTGGGAGTCTAAGACGAGGACACAGAGGCATGCCTGGAAAATTAGGACAAAGAACCTCCACCTAGAGCTCCGAATCCCATGTGCCATCCACTAATGAAAACTTATAGGCTCCCTAGATTGAAGCCAAGTCCAGTAAGTAACGCTTCTTAAGATGACTCCAAACTCCCTAGATCGTCATCCAACTAATCTAGGTGTAGAAAATTTCCAAGCTTGAAATGAACCACTCCCCTAGAGAATTATAATAAGACCCCTTAAAGAGTACCCAACTATGAGGTAGTTTGCTTGGGGGATGAGCTTCCCCAACTTGCTCTTGGCCAACCCCCATCAGAAATAGAATATTAACCCAGACTTAACAAAGATAATTCTAAACCCCCGCAGATATAGGAAACTGCTAGTACTGAGAGGACATGAAAACAGTAACACAACAATGAAAGCGAATTTATTTACTAAAAAAGTCAAAACCAAGCCTAGAAAGCTAAGATATATGCACCAAATCTCACATTGTTGATCCACCTTCAAAACTCCATGTAGTGAAGCCAAGTGGGTGTATAAAATACTAGGGTTCCAAACGAGGTGCCTAATTTTGCACACAACACCCTATAGTGAATCATCAAGACCTAATTGTCTCTCATGCAACACACATTCCAACTCCACAATGGGCGTAGATACTTGTGTAGGATTTGTAAATGTTCCCCTTACAAATTCCACTCCTGTACCACCTATGAACTCACAGAATGCATTAACAATCCATATCAAGAACCATATCATTTTACCTCTTACAAACTCTATCGACTTAACATGAACAAGCTTAATTGTGATATAAGTGTGCATGCGTGAAGAGTAACATGCCACCCCTATAAATTGTTAGGCAGGTTGATGGGGTGACAGTCACCCTCACTGGTCCCAAGGTTCCTCACATCCGTCACCCCCATCGAGGAATCCATATCATTTGCTAATATTTTGTCCATTTGATTGGACCAATTATATCTTGTCTCTAGTATCCAAGGTGCTGAGAAATTCAAGTCACCTTCCTGACCACCCTAATTAGCTAAAAAATCTGCTTCTTTATTGCCAATTCGCCTAGTGAGAGTTGTGAGTATGTAGGGAAAAAATCATAATAATTATTGGATTCGTGTTACCATAAGATCAAGCTTCCAACTTATAATAAATTTTGACACCAAAGATCCATGAATAATTTTCTAGGCTACATCTATTGCTATCACAGAGTCTCCCTCAATTTGAATATTAGAGAACCCTTCCTCCCTTGCAATCTACAATCCTATCTCCAATTTAAACTTCACAACATTGTTAGTAGTTTTCCCACGTTATCCTGCATATATTCTTAAGACAATTTCAAGCTCGTCCCAAAATATTTCCCCAAATCCCATTGGAACAAGGTTTCCTTTAGAGGCTCCATCAAATTTGAGTTTTTCAAAGACCGAGAGAGGAAAAGACAAGTTATGAGTGGATGCATTTTTGTGTTGATGACCCATGACTTTTGTGGAGCTACCATTTTTTGAGAAAATTCCAAGTCTCTTAAAATAGACCCCTTAGACTAATCAATTTTCCAATCCTTCACTTCCCAAGTTTTTGACAAAATAGTTCCTTAAGATTCTTTTTGGTGTTTCACCATAGAATCTCCTTCATAAAGCTCAGGCTCTTGAAGATACTCCTATTCCTGTCCTTTGAGATGATCTAGAGTAGAATGACCACTACTAAAATCCATGGCTTGTTGAATACTGGACTCTTAAATAGATATAGTTTCAACATTTTTATAATCTCCCACAAGTTGTTTGGGGATCTATCCAAGTAACCAAATAAAGAGAGCACCCAATTCCATGACTATCCCATAAAGTTACAAATATTCAGAAGGTGCTCCATAGTTTCCTCTTGTTTTTGTGAAAAGTAGACACAAAAAGGGGTTGATAAATAATTTTTCCCTCAAGTGGTTCCATGTCAACGATTTTATTCTCCCAATGAGCCACAATAAGTGAGCGTCTTTTGGCCATAGTTTACCCAACCCAATTCTATACCAAAAGGTATCTCATTGTATGTTAGAATAACCTACCATGATTTCATAAGATTCATTTACTATAAATTCCCCATTTTATTTATGTCCCCACATTATCCTATCATGGTCTTGTGCCACCTAAAATTTTTAATATGTTAGGAAGATATACGATGTTGGCCATGCTTGCATTGTTGGATCATTCAATCAATCCTCCTAAGATTCCATACTCTCCAAGGGGAGTGAGGATTATCTATCTCCTAGCAGTCCACCACTTTGGTGGCACCTAGGGAGTTGGTGAAAATCCTAAGATTCCTGAACTCTTCTCTAGACTCCAAACATGGGAGTTGTTGCCAGACTTCTAGAATTGGGCAGTTCTGCCATTTCTCACTTCCCAAAACATGTGGTTTTGGATTAATGATCTATTCTCCTTTGCTAAGTTCTAAATAAAGGACCTTGAAGGGAATCTCTAGGAGTGTAATTTCTCCGATGTTGATCTAATTGGGTTATATTTCCTATCCCATGTTTTCTTTTAGAGCTTGGAGCCTCTTTGAAGCCATCTCCACCACCATTTAGCCCCTAATCTTTTATTAAGGATTTCAAGGTCTCTCAAATCCAATCCTTCACTAAGATTTGGGACACACACCTTGTCCCTAGCCACTAGAGATGACTTCTTAGCGTGCTTGGCACCTTTCCATACCAAGTTTTTGAATTTATAGACAATATCCCTCTAAACAACTTTTGGAGTTGGGAGCACTGATAATTGGTAAACCGGGAGGACTTGGATAATCAATTTCAATAGAGTGGATTGACCAACTATATTTAATGCATGGAAGGCCCAATTATCTAATAATTTGGTGATATTTCTAATGATATTATACCAACCAGATATTTTTGGGGAGGTTGAAACCAAAGTGATGCCCATATATTTTGTTGGGAGGTTACCCACCTAAATCCCATGATCTGAGCTAAGTGATCTGTACTCTTCGCTTAGTATTGAAGAAAAATATATTGGAATTGTTCCCATTGATAGATGCACCTAAGGCTTCCTGGAAATCTGAGAGGAGGAGGTTGATTGTCTTTGTTTCTTGTATAGAAGGTTCTATAAATAACATAATATCATAAAAAAATTGTTGATGAGTGATGGGAATATCCTAACACAATATGAATCCCTTTGAGGTGTCCTTAATTAAATACTACTTTGATGTATCTTCCCAACTCTTTAGTAGCTAAAGTTAATAAGAACTATGACCTAGGGTCACCTTGATGAAGACCTCTAGAAACTCGAAAACTACGAGTTGGGGAGCCATTCAACAAAATTGAAAAGAAAGGTACATAAATAAGGGTGAATAACCACCTAATCTAGTGGGAGGGAAGCCAAAGGTTTCTAGGACCCTGAGTAAGTAATTCCAACTCAATCTGTCATATGCTTTAGACATATCAAGTTTAATGATAATGCCAGGGCATTTGATCTTGTTAAACGAATGTACCATTTCATGGGTTGTCATTATTCCATCCAATATTTGGCTCCCTTCAACAAATCTTGTTTGATCCAATGAAATGATTTGATTCAATAGAGGTTTAAGCCTCTTCATAATGACCATTGAGATTATTTTATACACCGCACTACTCTTATTACCGCTTTTAGGAATGGGAGTACTGAAAAGTTGCATTCAAACTAGACCATACCTCTTGAAGGTTGCTTGATTCTTCCAAAATGGCATGAAATTATTCACCTATCAATGACCAACAAAATTTAAATAAATTTGATGTGAATCCATCAGGCCTCAAGGCCTTTTTCTTTGGGAATCACCTTCACTTCCTCCTCCACCTCAACATATGAAACTTCCTACATTAGGGAAAAGTTGTGTTCAACATTCAAAAGATTATGAATATGAGAAATTATCTTCAATATAAATTCCTCTCTATCTGAATCCTCCTTAATTAATAGCTCTTGTTAGTATGAAATTAGTTCATCTTAGATGTCCTCATGTTGCAAACATCGATGACCCTCTCAAGATTTGAGAGAAAAGATCCTATTGTGATGTCAGTGTTTGATCATTGATTTATGGAATAATTTCGTGTTTCACTCCCCTTCTATCAGCCACTAAATTTTGGATTTTTTCCTCCATAATACCTATTCCTATTTTATAAAGGTTTTAACCCTTTATAGAAATAACTTGCAAACAAATTTAAAAAAATAGAAAAAATAGACAATGGTGGGAACATACAAATATACACCGAGATTCTCTCATGGAATCTAAACTCGAAAAGCTAGATTTATTTTTCATTATATTCCTTTCAATGTTACAATACATTATATACATGTTGAAGCAATCATAAAACCCAATCCATTAACCTTGGATTAGAACATAACTATAGTTCCCATGACCGGATCTACAAAATACCATGGGAAAAAGCCATCGTACCTAAAACCATGTGTAAAACTCATGCACGAAGCTATGGGTAGGTCATCTCACCATATTTGGGTCTACCTCCCATCCTTGGGTCCACCCAACTATTATTGGGTTCACATAATTTTTTATTTCTTGGGGCGCTAGCCCAGACCCTCTGCAAGGGGGATAATGCCCCCTGCAAACCTCTCGGTAGGGGAGCTGCCACCCCCATTGTGCCTGGCGCAACATAAAATCACATGATTCTAGTTGTGGAAATAATATAACACACACTCAACAATTTCATCATTGCTCAAGCTCATGGATGAGTTTCCCCTCTTCCTCCACAATACCCTCTTTCCTATCTACTTCGATCATTTCCCGCTGAAACTCCTGCAAACGGGTTTCCAAATTTCTCTTTTCTACATGAATGTTCCCAAACTCTTCTTGGTTCCAAAATTTTATTTAGTTTTAAGTTATTTCAATTTGAGTTGAAACATTTGCATATTGTTGCTTCCCTGTGCTCCATTTTTAACAACATATCTAGGCTCTGAAACCAGAAACTCTAAAATCTAAAAGGTGGCCCATTTATAAATTTATCTCTAAGAAGATAAGCCAATGATTTGAGCCTAGGTAGGGTAAAATGGCCACTTTGAAAATCCATCCCTTCCTAATAATTCTTCAGATAATAGAAAACAATCCAAGCGACATGCTATTTGGTGACGTCCCCCTCAACAACTATTCTAGGTGAAGGTGCCATTAATGGTGTATATTTCTACAAGTCTCATATCTTGGATTGTACAACAAATGAGGTTTGTATATGCTTTGAGGAATGATCTAATACCAATGTAATGGACAAGGTTCATTTACGTAGCAGAATAAACTTCAAAATACTTTGAAGACAAAGACATCCATTGTTGGAAAGTAACTGTATATTAAATATTATATAAAAGAGTTGATGTGAGATATGAGATGATTACAAATGAGAATGAGTGCCTGATTATATACCCTAGGTAGGTACCTCTTCACCAATGGTCATGTGCTTATGGACATAACTCTTCATTAACTAGCTACTAGTTATTTAGTCATTATTTATTATTTTTATTGTTTACATTATTTGTAATATTTTATATATTTTTATTCATAACATTGCCTTCCTCTTCAAAAAGCTTTGTCCTCAAAGCTTACTGATGAAAAAGTTTGATCTCTTTTTTAGCTCGTTGTGGAATTGTCATCTTCGTTGCTACAAGATGATATGATCATTGGAGCGATAAATAAAATTGTCAAATCAGCAATGGATCTCACCATCCTAGATTAATCCTTTGTGAAATCTTCTGGTCACTAGAAATTTGCGACAAATTTTTATCATCGAATTGGATTATGCAAACTTTAATATTCTTTGGAACATAAATATGTTGTTTCCATTATGAATGGTTCACATATATAGATTGACTTAGTTATCTTCTCTTGTGATTTGGATTTCGATAAGGTGCTCTTGCAGTTTGATCTTGCCCTAATCATTTTGTGGTGATTTCTTGACTTACTTCAGGCACTGTTGTTGTTGAATTGGTAACTGAATAATTAATTGGAATTTCCATTGTTTGAACTGCCATATCTGACATGGTTTTAACTTCTATAGATTCCTCTTCTTATTGAGTTGTGATATTGACTGGATTGGTATTTATTTCTTTATTTTCAACTTGGACTAAAAAGACAAGAGACTTCAATGCTTCTTTTTGAAGTTGTTCTAAATTATCATTTAGTGGTTTTTTGTCACATTTTAGTTTCTTTATTTGTGTAAGAAGGGCTTGATTATGATTCCTAAGCGTAAAAACTCTTTGTTTTCTGAATCATTGACTTTGTCTTTGGTATCCTTCTCTTTACCTTTTATGCTTTTGATTTGTTCTAATAATTTTTTATTAAGATTCTTTAAGCTCAAATTTTCCTCTTCCTTCTCTGATAGACTTTCATTGAGCTTCTGGTCAGAACTTTCTTTTTCTTGTTTCAGTCTTTGTTTCTTAACCTTATATTTCTTGATTTGTTCAAGTAATTTTTTATTATGTTCCCTTAGGCGCAAAACTTCCTCATATTTTCTTTTTGACTTATTGTAAAACATGTCTTCGATATTTTTATATTTCTTTTCTGATGCTCTGTTATCTTGTTTAAGTTTTGTGATTTCTTCTTTTAATATTTTCATTTGTGTTTGGGTGTTATATTGACATTCTTCCAAAGTAAACAATCTTAGACACTTTGGATAAGGTATTGTGTGGTTTTTAAAAACCAATAAATATTGATCTTCTGTTCGATAGAATAAACATTTGGTCCAAAATGTAGAGTTCTGTATGGAATCTGTAGTGTCTTTTTTTGAATTAGAATCCATTGAATTTGTCAAAAATCTTGTCAAATGATATGTCAAAGATAAGTGAACTTAGGATTAAAAATAACCCTTTTAATACAAAATTTTAAATATTTTATCCTTCTAAAATAATACTCTATTTTATACCTCTCTCTCTCTCTCTCTCTCTCTCTCTCTCTCTCTCTCTCTCTATATATATATAATATATATATATATATTATATATATATATATATATATTATATATATATATATATATATATATATTACTTATATACACATCCATTTTTTTTTTTGTTCTTTTTGTTTTCCAACTCTTATAACCTATTGTAGTGGCTACAACCACCCTCCAAAATTTTACCTTTGCTTCAATTTGAACCCTCCCTCCTCAAAGTCATCATAAATATCCTGCACTGATCATGTAATTGTGTTTATTAGAGTTCATTTGTCATTTCACAGCTTGTTTTCAACTCGCTTGTCCCGTCAGCCAACGACAAGCATACCCAACACTTGGTTCACATCTGGTGAATTGACTGTCGAGAAAGACATCACAAATCTAGAGATCAACTTGTCTTATCCTCCAGAAATGTGCAGAGCATCCCAACAGTTACCCTGCAATCAAAATTTACATAGAGCAGGTAATGAAGCCATGGTCTAGAAATTGCGCAGAGCAAGCATCCAATATTTCTATATAAAATTGCACAGTTTCAACTAGCTATAATGTCATCTAGAATTGTGAAAAATTGACCCAGTTGCACTGGCATCCAGAAATGCGTAGAGAAACCCAGGCTAGCTGCATTGTTCTCTGAAATTACACAGAACTCGCTAGCTACACAGCTCTTTGGAAATGTGCAAAGCAACCCAACATCACTTCTCTGGAAAATTGCATAGAATTGGCCAGCCGGCCAAGGCCCATCAGTCTAGAAACAACACAAAATGTTTCCCTCGCTGGTTGTCCATTGCATGTGTTGGCAGGTTGTTCGATTCCCTCCAGAATCGCGTAATAGTTCCTTACATGCCAGGAAACTTTTCTTGAAAAAGAGAAAATTAAAAAAAGCAAAAAGCATCCCTAGATTTTAGGATCTATTTTTAGCAGCAAGTTTTACATGCAAAACCATTTTTAGAAACTTCCTGCCACATGTCACTTTTTCCTAGATTTGTGACATACGCGTCATAAACCGTAATTTTTCCAAATCTATTTAAATGACGACTCATAACTCATTCTTCACATTTGATATTGGAGCTCTAGCATTCCCAAGGCATCTAGGAACCTTCGTCATAGTCAATGCAACTTTTCTGGGTAAGTTTTTCTTTTCATGCCTTTTGCCGCTTTTTTTGTCGCCTTTTAGTTTTCGGCTTGTATGAGTGCTGTTTCTTGGTTTAATTGAATGAATGTAGGTGTTTCAATGTATTTTAGCTTGTAGAAGTGTTGTTTTAATTTTTTCATTACCTTTCCTTAGTGTTGCACGCATAACACTGTTTCTGCACTCAAAGTTGTCGTTTCAACGACTTGCTTTTTGAGCTTCTTGGTTTTGTCGATTGATTGATTTATGCACTTGCTTGACTCAAATGCATGTTTATTTCACTCATATATACATCAGCATTGCACAACACATTCACTCCTTCGTGTTTCCTAGTTCCATTGGGCAGATTTGGGTTGTCTTGACCCCGATCTTGTGTCTCCCAACAAGTGTTGTGCATTCCTGGAAGTCAAGGCTCTGCCTTACCTTTGGGAATTGCGTAGGGGCTTTCCACACTTTCCCCAGGCTATGCTCTATGTAGGCCTGGGAGGCAGTGCCGAGTCATGCCCACTAGAACTGCACAATGCACAGTTCTAGCCAACAACATAGCGTGATTGTTCTATGCATTGCACAATTTTAGTCAACAGTATGCCTCTCTGGACTGTGCATTGCACAGATCGAACCAACAGTCAGCCTCACTGGTAGCTGAGATTGCATAATGTGTAGTTCCAGTTGACCGTCTCCCAGCTTCCTGAAGTTAGTGCTGCACAATCTTGCCTAACAGTCACCAGTTTGTTGCCTAAATATTGCTCGAAGTTGTTTGATGTTTTTAGTTGGCATTGTCTCGCCATGAGTGTCTTCTATGTCTTCGGGTACCACAAGTTTTTGATCAGCTTCTCAACAGTACAAGTATCATGGCATCCAAGAGAGTTGGATCAAAAGACACAGTTAAAAGCAGTATCAGGGACATGGTTGAATAAGCGTCTATGAGCTTGCCCGTGTACATAGACACACCCCTATTCATTGAGAAGGACATCAAGATCACATGGCAAGACATTAACATTGTCATATCAAGAAGCTTTGAGGAGAATCTAGAGGATTGAGATGTCTATGTGAACATCCATGAGTTGGAACTATACAATGTTGCATGCAGGTTTCCTGTGTTCCCTTATGCAGATGTGATCCACTAGATTGTCTCACACACTGATCCTGAGACAATGATATTGGGAAGTGTCAGTGGAGAAAAGATTTATTCCTTTATGACAGAGGATTATTAAGGGATATATCATTTTCCATTCCCAGTGAGAAGGATGGATGCACCGTTCTACACTCCCAACAGTAGTACAAACACAAGAGACATCTTGAAGCATTGGGTAAAGGAGCCAGCAAAGTTCAGGATGAAACCCAACCAAATAGATAGGATGAAGACACTCAGGAAGGCATATCAATTCTTGGTCATCTTCTCATTTTGCTTGTATGGCCAAGGGAGTATAGAAACCTTCCTGCGAAGTTGAGTTGTTATGTTGTATCAGCTGGCACGTGAAGGAAAACCATTCAGCTGGCGAGACATGTTGGATGTCTAGTTGAAAATGCATTTATCCAATGCTCAAAGTTTGCCTAAGCATCGACAAGAAAATTTCTTCATGCATGCATACTTTTTGATGAAATCTGTGCCTGTCAACAGTTTCTTAGCTTGGGTTGGGCATGGACACCTTCAGAAAGTGTTGTGAACATATATTGCAAGTTTCTCTCAGATTGCAGCTACCAAGGAGTCATGGATAGAATATGTGATAATTTCATTGCCCCTCTGTACATGATGATCTTTGAACAAGATCTGCCTTGCATGTCCCATGCAACAATGGAGGTGTTGCTGAACATTGCATATTGGTGTGCCTCGCTCGAGGGAACCTTCATTAGGATGTATAGCACAGATAAAGCTCCAGATGTGTTTCCAAGGTTTGCAACAGACAAGTTGGTCATGCTGGAGGTTTCATACCACATTTCGACAAGGTTGTCAGTTGGATTTCACAGGAATAAGAAGGAACCATGGCCCACACTTCCTGTGCAAATTGGGTTGTACGTGATCGAGAGTTTGAAAGAAGCAGATGCCGAAGTGGAAGAATTCAAGAAGTTTAAGTTGGACACTAGGAGTTTCAAAATGTATGACCCACATGGTTTATGCAGGGACCTCTGTGTGAGAGTGTACTATCCTTAGATCCACGGGGCGTGTCATTGGCCAGAGGAAGATCCATGGAGATATTGTTACAACTCCTCTAGGCCCAATGAACTGGTCAACATTGTAGTGGAGTGGCTAGAAACACTCAAGGTAGTGGCACCACAGGGAGAAACAAAAATAGCAGTAACATGTAGAAAACCTCTGCAAGACAAAGGCAAGAGGAAGATTTCCAAAATCACAGAGATGGAACAAAGCTACAAGTTGAAGGAAGACCCACTTGTGGAAAAAGTAACATTGGAGATAGATTCAAAGAGGAAACAACACGACAGGAAGATAGCGTAATGAAAGAGAGGGAAGCAAAGACTGGAAGATGCAGAGAGGATGTTGCAGGAAGTCCAGCCGAAGCTCAAAGAAGAATAAGAGCTGCGCAGAAGAGAGAAGGAAGTGCAGCACGAGCATGAACATGAATACAAACATGAATAGGAGGAACTGCAAGGAGCCCATACAACACAAAATGTGTCGATACAGGTTGAAGACTCTGAACCAACAGTAGACGAGGAATAGGGTGAGGAGATGCATGAACAATAACTTTCTCTGTAGGAGGAACATATAGTATAATAGATGGACATGGAGATGGAGTAGTCGAAACAGGATCAGGATACTGACCTCATGCCAAAAGCAACCGAGGTCACTCCATAGGCTTTACCAATTCCAATAGCAGAGCAAGTCCCAAGTGAACATGGGGATACCATTCTCCTTGAGGACCATTCGGGAGAAGAGATGTACAACATAGCCTTTGATGAGTCACAACACAGAGTTGTATAAGCACATAGGGCGCGCACTACGGATGAGCATGCATCGCCTATGCACTTGGAGGAACTGGTGATTCTGTCATATGTACAAAGACATCTAGTTGCCTTAGCTGATCCTACAAAGGCTTATGCCTAAGCCTAGAGCTCAAGTGTTAGGTTTTTGATAGCAGAAAATGAGTGCATGGCTAAGGAGTTACAAGAAGCCAAGCAAAGAGAGGAACAATCAACATGATCCACCAGAGCAAAGATGAAGATGGACATACTTTCTGAAGTATCGAATCTTGAGATAGTCATGTGGAGACTGTATGACAGGTTCATCACCATGCACAAGGGAGTTGTCCACCTATGTGGTCATTAACAGTGTTGCACTAAGACATCGCGAACACTCACAAACATACATGCCACAGCTGATCATGTACAAACATGGAAACTGAGGTACAAGGGAGCCCCACTTCACTTGTACAAGATGATGAAGCCACGGGTGGAATTGGATAAAGCACATATCCGGAGTCAGATCCAGAATTATGAGGAACTCCCACCGCTCATCACTAGTATTGAAGCCTCATATGCATGGTTGTACATGAGTTTTGATGTTGTGGTGAGAAAGTATGGCACCCTGTTGATTGGTACACTCACTGAGGCCAAAGAGAAGAACCAAGTTAGACTAGAGCTTCATGTGTACTTTGATTAGTTGATGCTCATGGCCACCAGCTCAGATTTGCAAATCAACATAGATAACATGTGGATATACATTTACGATCCAACTTTTCTCAGGACTAAGTTGCACATGTTACATGATGAATTAGACTGAGGTTCCAAATCAGTATACCTAGAAGTAATGGAGGTAAGAGTTCATTTCTAGAAGGACTTCATCAAAGAGTACATGGACATCATTGCGTACTATCAAGCATGGCATCAATTCATGACCGAGGATCACAGAGAGAAGGTTGATGAGTTGGTCTTTCTATATCTGTTTGAGTGTTAGTGTCAGCTTATTTGGATGACTCAAGCTAATTTTTTCCCACATGGGTATATGTGGAAAATGTATTATTTTTGTAAACATGATGTAAAGTGAAATTCCAAGTGTCATTAGTGGAATAAAAATAGTCATATGTAATGTAAAGAGTCATGAGGGTAGTCCAAGAGTCACAAACGGAATGTCAAGGGTCTCCCCACCTATTGTTATAAATAGAACCTCATAACTCATAAAAGGGCATTTTTGGATCCAATACTTTGATAGGCATTGCATAGAGAGGGTTTGGAGTGCATTGTGATGATCCTTGGCTTCTCCACAGTGTAGAGCGAGCATATCTCTTTGGAGGAGCAGGTGGTGTTGACTGTAACGTACCACTATTGGGGCTAGTGGTTGTCATGGTTGTATGTATGGATGGAACTTTCACTTATATAATATAACAGATCCAACATGTTTCATGCATATGTTTTTATTATAGTTCAACTATTCTGGTTACATTAGCAATGTATGTAGTTTTACTTACACATTAATGTAAGGACTATTCCATATGTGATTGTATGAATCTTATTGACGCATGTTGTTGGTTTAACTCATCACTTTGGATTGTCGACTATTCTGCTTTCTAGTTTGTGATGTCATTCAACTCATGTGTTCCTTGCATACTGCATGCTATTACAAAATTCTAAGGGATACATTTTTTTCCCCCCTCCACGTGTTAGAAACTTCCCATGCATCTCTCCTGACTTGCTGCAAGGTCATACACTTGCCTTCAACAAGGATATCTTGCTTAACTCTGTGCACTATCGCTTTCAAGGCATAGTTTTACTACCCATTGCTGGGAATCCTATTCCAAACAGTCTAAAGTCTAGTTGGGATTTCTTACCAGAGAGATCACTTGACATATTGGTGGGTCCAACACCGTTAACACAACCCTTTCGTACTTTTCAAAGCTTGACTAAAAAAACCATTACTAGAGGAGTAAAGCACAAGTCATTTATTCAAAATGTTAAAAGGTTATTGTAATGTAAATTATAATAACCAAGGTTGTTTTGAAGATTCTTTTTTAAGGAGTTCGATTCATAAGGAATTAATAAGTATTTAAAAGTCGTAAAGTAGAAAGGATCACTTTTTAAAAGAAGAAAAAAAAATTATATATAATTTTTTTTTCTTCTTTTAAAAAGTGATCCTTTCTACTTTACGACTTTTAAATACTTATTAATTCCTTATGAATCGAACTCCTTAAAAAAGAATCTTCAAAACAACCTTGGTTATTATAATTTACATTACAATAACCTTTTAACATTTTGAATAAATGACTTGTGCTTTACTCCTCTAGTAATGGTTTTTTTAGTCAAGCTTTGAAAGGTCATGACTACAAAAGTACACTAGCAACTGTTTTCTAATTGGCACAATATGAGTGGGAATTATCTGAAATTTCCCATATGGTGCCACAATTATCTAAGAGGACCACACACAACGAAATGTGGTGTGGGATTAACTTTACCAATTTAATGAAAAAATCAAATTATTCAACCTACAAAGGGTATCTAATCTTGAATTTCCAACCAAAACTTAGCACCAAAGATTGGTGATGGTATTATCAACTTCTGGAATCCCACTCTAGTCGCCAGAATTATTTTTGTAATTTTTATAGTCATATAATGTAGATTTGTGAATTTATCTTTCCGTTTATTTCAGTGGAAACTGTAATGGATTCAGAGTTGTTGTGGTATGGAGGAATGGATGATAGAGTTGATGTGGAAAGGAGAAACCAATGCGGTAGGCAGAGTGGAGGGATGGCAGCGTTGTGGGAGGAACAATAGTTGGTGGCAACGTAGTGACTGACTTGTTGTGGCTGGAATTATAGGACATGTTTCTGCGACAACGAGGGTACGCTGGTTTTTATTTTAGCGGAAATTGTAATGGATTCAAAGTTGATGCGGTATGGAGGAATGCATAACAGAGTTGATGAAACGGACAAAACGAAGGGATGATAACGTGGTGGGAGGAATGATAGCTGGCAGTAGCGTAGCGACTGAATTGCTGTGGCTGGCATTGTAGGACAAGTTTCTGTAACAATGAGGGTACGGTGTCGTCGATAGCGACTACCTGTTGGTCGGAAGTGGAATGTTGGTAATGATTGCAACGGGGCAGCAAAATGCAACAAACAAAAGTTTAGAACTCGCGTGATGCAAACACGATGAATAAGGCATACATGACTTAGGGGCACTTGTGGTATAATCTATTGTGAGATGGTGGCGGTAGGCACTAGAGGGTTGCAAAGGAAGAAATTGGGGCAGAGGTTGTCAAAGGTAACTTTATTTTTATTTTTTTTTATAATATATATATATATATATATAATTTTTTTTATTTTATTTTATTTTTACTTTTGAATTTTATTTTCTTTTTAAAATTTTCTCATTTGTCTTTTTTTAATGGTTTTTTTTATAAACTCCTTTTTTTTTTTTTCCAAATAACCAAGGGCCAAACAATGAACTCGCGAATAGAGAACCTCCAACACCATGTAGTGAAACACTTTAATTATGATGGTAATGAAATTGACAAGACTTAATGGCCAAAAGTTGGGATCAGATGTGGCTTTGATACCAATGTAACGAACAAGGTTCATATACTCAGAGGAATGCTCTAATACTAATGTAACGAACAAGGTTCGTATATGCTCATATGAATGCTTTGATACCAATGCAACGAACAAGGTTCATATATGCAGTGGAACAAATTTCAAAATACTTTGAAGACAAAGACATTCATCGTTGGAAAGTAATTGTATATTAAATATTGTATAAAAGAGTTGATGTGAGATATAAGCTGATTACAAATGAGAATGAGGGCCTGCTTATATAGGTAGGTACCTCTTCACCAACGATCATGTCCTTAGGGACATACCTCTTCATTAACTAATTACTAGTTATTTAATCATTACTTATTGGTTTTATTGTTTACATTGTTTGTAATAATTTAGATATTTTTATTCATAATAGATTGTTTCCTAGAAAATATGGTCTGCCAGATCTAAACACTAGATTCCACCTTTCTTTTCAACTAGCTTCCTTACTAAGCTAAAATACCCTCCTATTATCTAAAATTCATTCTCAGATATCCTATGCAAGACTTGTATTAGGTCTTTAATGCTATGGTTGAAAAATGTTGGAATTTTAACTTTAAATAAAAGAAGTTGATGTGACATCACTACTTTTTCATTTTGGGTTGTTTTCTCATGTCCTTCATAGTAATTGTATTTGGTTTTTAATTCCACACGATTTGGGAGGACCCAAGAAGGAATAAAAATCAATTTGTTTGTAACTTGTTGGAAACAATGCCATGTATAAGGGATCAATGATATTATTCCAACACAAATTGAATCACTTCAAATGGAGCTGGTATGCGAAAGTTATGACGTTTTGAATTTCATTCCAAATTGTAAAAAATGGGACTCTGTAGGGTTGCCACGTGACAACACCAGGAAGCACCACATGGAACTATATGGATGCTGACATGGGATTCCATACTATCACATGGCATGTGCTAATGTGGAAGAGTCCATGTAATGACATGGTAGGCGATGACATGTCAAGTTGGAATGTTGACATGTGGCACTGATTGGTAGTGACGTGGTAGCTAATGAGTGATGTGGCAGTGTCCAGTCAGTAGAATGATGTGGCATCATAGTGGCTAGCAAGCTAACACATGGCATTGAGCATAGAGACATGTTGCTGACGGAGCATGCCACATGGCTCAATCAGAGGGTGCCATGTGGCACCTATGAACATGGCGAAGGGGTTGAGTGACCTAAATAAAAAAATTGGTGGCAATTAAATAGGCATAGGGAGCATGAGGATTTGGCTCTGGGACCTCCCCAGATCTAACAACAATTAGTTACAACATAAAATTCCACCACGTATCAATTATTATAACAACAGTTTCAAAACCAATGCCAACCAAAGTAACACGAGGTTCAAGTTTGATTAGGTTTTCGTATTTATTGTATTAAAATAGCATATAGTTGTGATTTTCATATTATGTACATACCATTACAAGGGTTTCAAATCACAATGGCTCGCAGTTGTATGTAAGGTATTTTTTATATTTCAAAACACATACCAAGGTGCCACACTATTTTTTTGGCAGAGTTCAAAGTTGTGAATTTATGAAAAGAGGAACTAAAAGGGGCAAGCTGAATACAAATGATTGCGTAGTGGGTCAGTCGAGCCCGAATTGAGTTTAAGAACTTAGATGTTCTGTTTTTCACTAATGACAACATACTAGTTAGTGATAGGAAGATGAGAACGAGTTATTGTTGGAAGTAATGAGACCACAGTGATACGGGTATGAAACATTGGAAATGTGGCGAGATAATCTTTTATGTAGAGACAACTCTGTTTTGCAATAAGGTTGTAAGCCTTTCCTTAGCTATGTTGAGAGAAGAAAAACAAGCAAGGAAGACTTAAGTAGAGAAGAGAGATCCATAATTTTATCAAAGTTGGGATCCTTTTGAGGCGAGTTTAAACCTGTATATTGTCAACTAAGTGGGTTTTTTGAGCTCGAATTTGCAACAACTAAAGGAGGGTTCTGATGGCATTTTGGAGGCCACTTCCTAGTAGTAGAGAGCTAGTTTTTATGTTGGTTTTGGGAATATTTTGTTTGTGATGATATAAAGTGATTAAAGCTTAGCATCTTCTAAATAGAAAAAGGGCACTCCTTGGAGACAGGGCCCAGAGATGTAGGCCACACCGACGAAACTCTGTTATCAAATTGATTGTCTTTCTTTTTTTCTCTTTTATTATTGATCTTTTATATTTCTTTAATTGCAACATCATTTAAAGTTATTCACACTTGATTTAAACTTAATGGGAGTTTAAGTTTATCATACACATTTGAGAATTTTAATGAACCAAGTCACCTTTAATGATCCCAAATCACCATGGTTGAAAAATGTTGGAATTTTAACCCTAAAATGAAATAAAGAGTGATGCTACATCACTAATTTTGCATTTTGTAGTGTTTTTTCATGTTTTCTATTAAAAATATGGGTTTTGAAGGGAAACATTCTCTTTTTGAGGTCACAAATTTTGTTATCATAGTAACTTTATTGACCTCAAAGAATATTAGTATGCCTGGTATCCTTCTCATATTCTTTAATGATCATGAGAAATGGAGAAGAGTCAACTTATTGTCTTTCATTATTTAATGAGCATGATAATAACGAAAAGGAAGCTTATCCTAGAGAAAGAAGTGGCATAAGTGGGGAGCATATAGTTCTAAGCTAGTTGAACCTTCCTAACTATGATGAAGCAAAGAGGCTAGTAAGGTAAATCCACTTATCACAGTGGTCTCTCTAGGAAAGATAAAAACACCATGCAAAACAAAACAATGAGGCAAATGGAAAACAAAAACCTATTAGTATGCACAAGATATTGACAATCGTGAGATTATTTGAATGCAAGTTAATCAAAAAGACTTTTGGGACCCTTTTGGGGATATGACTAGAATCTAGTAGAAGAGAGAGTGATAGAGCTTAATTTCATGATCATGTAAGGTCTATAGGAGGAGTCCCAACCCTACAAAAAGGTAAAACATGGACAGAAAAATGAAAAGTGGGAGCTATTCTAAGTTATTCTGGAAGAGTAGGATCTAACACTTAAGTTACAATGTCTAAATAGAGAGAAGCTAATGTCATGACCTTATGGAATAAGACTTAAGGGGAAATGTAGGGAAGGACCTACCCCTATATGTCTAGGTTAAGAAAATTCACCTAATATCTAGTAGATATCATAGTACACCAAGGTTTTGGTCCAGTACACCTATTCCACAAATTCATTGAGGGTCCAACAAATGTTAGTGGCCATGGAAATTAATAAAATTTTTGCCTTAAAACATAAAAATATGGATACAAATGAGATGATGCATTATACCTTACGATAGACACATGATAGTCTCTTTCTTACCCATGGTAAAGAGACTTTCCAAGGCAAAAAAGGGCCATTATTGCATGTAATTTTGGAGAATTTCCCCACATTTGGAGAAAAACCCACTCCCCCTTTGATTTTTTGAAGAAAATTTTGGGAGATATAGGCTACCAATTGACGTGCCATGTTTTTCAGGTTAGTCCTTATGCCATCCATTCATTTAGTTATCTTTTTATGTAAACTTTCCTTAAATAATGAGCTTGTCTTGAGTCCTTTTCTGGGTTAAGGCCATCATCTCTCTTGCTTAATCTTGTAGGAGTGATGGGAAGGACTTCATCGCCCTATATTTTGTTTTATTTAATAAAATATCATTTTATGTGCTCAAGACTAAAACAATAATGTACCAAATTTTACATATCTTCACTTGATTTAGCTTTTTGTTAAAGAATTTTTTAGGAGGATTAAAGCATTGATTTTTTTGTTTGTTATTGATAGGTTTTCTTCCAAAATTATTGAGTGGAAGGAGAGAGGATGTGAATAATATGACACAAGAATCCTGCAACATTGCCCCACCTTACAAGTACTATGTGCATGTAGCCTCCTAAAGTTTTTTCAGCAAAACAAAAATGAAGAGCCAAGTAGCTCTCATATAGAGGCTTGTGGGGATGTGGAATCCCATGAACCAACGGTTTAAGGTGAAATATCAAAATCTCACCCTAAACATAGAGGATATATACTTCCTTATTATATTATCAAGGAGAGGAGCCCTTGTTGTAGTCACGGGAGGAAGGGGCACTGGTGAAGAAAATGTGGATCAATATGTCGCCCATTATTATAGACTAAGAGCTCAAAAAACAAGCGATAAGCTCCCTATCAGGGAGATGAAAGAAAAAAATAATTATACCATTCTCTTCCTTACTTTGACTTTAGTGAGTTTTATTTGAGATACCATCATAAAATATCCATCAAAACTAAAATCATCCTATTTTTTAACTTTTTCAAAAAAATGAATCATCACAACCATGTTTCCAATGTGCTATGTGCAAATATCCACGTTGATATGTTTTCACCAACTTGATTTTTATTTGTGTGCATCACATCAAATAATATGCCACATTCTCTTCATTGTCTCATGTGGTGCAATCACAATAAATACATGACTTGTAACCATAATTAAAAACAAAAATCAATATATGTTCGTTCATATTTTAAAATTTGAACATGTAATATTCCTAATTAGCCATGGCTAATTGGAATATTCGATTTTTGTTCAATTTTTGCCTTCAATAGTTATTTGTAAATAAAAAAAGTGAGGATGGGGGACATAACTCACTTTTAGAATAAAAAGTCACTTCCTAGTAGCACAACGTTGTGACTTAGAGGGGAGCCAAGGGGACCAAAGGGTGACACAGAAATGGAGCCCACGCAGACACATGGAGGGACTACGCAGGAGGGAAGAAACACATGGCAAGAGAGGAATCACGCAGGAGGAGGTAAGCCTTGGGATTGAGAGAGGAAAAAGCTATAAAGGAGAGAGGAGCCCCCTCATTTTGATCATTCTAGTTATGAGCATTTGTGATAGTCATTTCGACTTAGAACACGCTGGTTGTTTAGCTAGTCTGCAGCACTATTTAGTGCATTGAGTGTCTCTGTTCGGAGATCTCACCCTTAGCCCCGGGGGACTTCGAGCGCCTACTCAGGCAAGGTATTTCCATTGGCATTCTAGCATCAGTTTCATCAGCATTTCAGCAGCAGTTTCATCAGTGTCTTTGAGGAATTGCGCAAAACCCTAAGGGGGTGATTTTCGAGGGTTGGCCATTTTAGAAAATATTTCTGGGTTGTTCTGGGTTTCTTGAGTAGAGTTCAATTCCAGAGTTTCAACCTTTTTTGAGGAGGGGAGAAACCCAAAGTCCTCATTCGATTTCCAACAGCAAAAATAGCACAACAATTTTCCAGCAACTGGGACGCAGATTAGTGTCATGGCATTCGAGGAAAGCTTGCTGGGTTTTTCTGGGTTTCTTGAGTCCGAATCCAGAGTTTCAGCTTTTTCGAAGGAGGGGAGCAGCCTTAAATCATCATTTGTTTTCTAGCAGCAGCAATAGCACAATAACAACATCCATGTAGAGAGGCCATTCTTGTCATTCTGAGAGTATTTCTTCACTTGCCTTGTGCAAGTCAAGGTGCCATTTGTCTAATCACCTCTTGTACTCATTTATTGCTCAGTATAATAAAATGGCTTAGCATTTCTCGCTGCATTTCTTGTGTATCTGCTTATATTCCCAGTTTACATTATTATATGTTGTTACACTGTTGTTTTATCACTTCTAGGTTATTATATCATTTGCACATATTTGGTTGGAGTTTTTTCTGGGGTTTGAGAAATATTCTGGGTTAGGGATATTACAGTGGTATCAAAGCATAGATCTGGCTCAGCCTGTGGAGCTAGCAATCTATGACACCAGGGGAAAAACCCTATTTCTGTTATAGAGGTCAGAGGTATAGAGACACTGAGCGTAGGTTGGAGAATACCTATGGAGAGAGAGACTGTGTTCCGGTGGTGGACACAGAATAGGAGGAGCCTATGGTGGACGCAGGACAGAGGGAGCCTGTGGTGGACGTAGAGCAGGAGGATCCGATGGCAAATGATGATGGGAAGAGATTTGCGGATATGCTCGTCAAATCAGTGCAGGATCTGTCGAGGCAGATTGAAGTGATGGGGCAGAGATTCACGGCAGTAGAGGCTAGACAACAAGAGAGCCCACGAATTTTTCAGATCGGTGAGGGATCAGGTGCATCCCATCACTTGCCAGAGCAGCGTGATACTGCGCAGCAGAGGGCCTCACATGCCCCTACATGCTCTACCATGCCCACCTTCTTAGGAGAAGACACGGGGGCCGCAGCCCATCAGGAGGCAGAGCCGAGGCATATGGGCGATTATTTTGCAAAGTACCAGGCCTATGGGCAGGAGTTCATGGAAGCCCTCTCATTCAAAGATTTTGTTCAGCTCCAGCGGGATAGCAGACCCCGTGATCATCATAGAGGGTACCAACATTACCATGATGGCGACACCCACTGTGCAGTGAGCAGATTCCACTTGCCTACATTTGATGGCTCATCAAACAGTTCGGAAAACTCTTGGGTGGAGAAGCTGGACATTTATTTCCAGCTTAACCAAATGTTGGAGGCAGAGGCCATCAAGGTGGCAACGTTGCATTTGGATGGCGAGGCCCAGGATTGGTGGTTTCATGGGATGGCTACATTGGAGCACTCCACAGTGACATCATATGCTGAGTTTACTAGGAGACTGATGGAGCGATTTGATCGGAGGGATCCAGAGTATCATTTTGTTGAGCTGACGAGGCTCAAACAGACAGGGAGCCCAGAGACTTACATTGCAGATTTCTTGAGGGTCTCTGTGATGGTGCTAGACCTATCAACGAAACGGAGGATCTATATGTATGTTGAGGGGTTAGCAGAGCCACTTCGGGGTTTAGTCCGATACACTAAGCCAGCGACACTCCAGGACGCTATCAGCAGGACCTAGGACTTACAGGATGTCTTACCCAGGACCCGGACTCCTTAACCCCAAAGATAGACTTTTCAGTCTAAGGGGAAGGATGTGAGGATCCCTCCTCCAAAGGGGAATCCAGGATGAGTACAGCTTGACGATGATGCCAGGAGGGAGTTGAAGAAGAAGCGGTTGTGCTTCACTTGTCAGGAGCCATGGGCACCAGAACATAGATGTGCTACTGGTAGAGCACATTTTATTGAGGTCTTCTCCGAGAGTAGTGGAGAAGAGGATGACAAGGAGGATGTGGAGGCAGGAGATAGCCATGCCATATAGGGACCTATGCCACCTCCACCACCAACAGTAGGTGGTGCACCTTTTGCACCCACCAAAGGGGCCCTTGCAGTGTTGCGAGGAGTTCCCAAGTATCTGATGCTACACGTACGAGGGACAGTACATGGCCAATGCGTATCAGTTTTGGTTGACAGTGGGACCACCCACAACTTCATCGATGCACAGATGGTTGAGTGGAGAGGTATACAGATAGAGAGCTTCGATGGATTTTCAGTTTTGGTCCCAGGAGATCAGACTATGATGTGTGCTCGTTATGTTCCAGAGCTATCAGTGACAATGGGCACCTACACATTAGCTGACCACTTTTTCATGGTCGATATTCCGGACACCAACATGATACTAGGTGTTCAGTGGCTCATCACTCTAGGGAAGGTCACGACAGATTGGAAGACCCTGGAGATGGAGTGGGATGATGAGAAGACAGGGAGGCATGAGAAGATACGGGGACAACACACATATCCGCCTTAGACTGTTTCGGCTCATCAGATGGAGGCAGTATTCCGAAAGGGAGACATAGAGTGGACAATAGAGCTATGTGCATCAGAGGCAGGGACTATAGGGTGGATGGTACATCCGGATATACAATCCATCCTTGACCGGTATGCCATAGTGTTTTGGGAGATTCCGCAAGGAAAGCCACTAGACCGGGAGTTTGAGCACAGTGACGTCATATGCCGAGTTTACTACGAGAGTGATGGATCGATTTGATCAGAGGGATCCGGAGTAGCATTTTGTTGAGCTGACGAGGCTCAAACAGACAGGGAGCCCAGAGACTTACATTGCAGATTTCTTGAGGGTCTCTGTGATGGTGCCAGACCTATCCACAACACGAAGGGTCTATATGTATGTTGAGGGGTTAGCAGAGCCACTTCGGGGTTTAGTCCGATCCACTAAGCCAGCGACACTACAGGACGCTATCAGCAGGACCTAGGACTTACAGGATGTCTTACCCAGGACCTGGACTCCTTAACCCCAGAGATAGACTTTTCAGTCTAAGGGGAAGGATGTGAGGATCCCTCCTCCAAAGGGGAATCCAAGATGAGTACAGATCGATGATGATGCCAGGAGGGAGCTGAAGAAGAAGCGGTTGTGCTTCACTTGTCAGGAGCCATGGGCACCAGGACATAGATGTGCTGCTGGCAGAGCACATTTTATTGAGGTCTTCTCCGAGAGCAGTGGAGAAGAGGATGACGAGGAGGATGTGGAGGCAGGAGATAGCCATGCCATATAGGGACCTATGCCACCTCCACCACCAACAACAGGTGGTGCATCTTTTGCACACACCAGAGGGGCCCTTGCAGTGTTGCGAGGAGTTCCCAAGTATCTGATGCTACACGTACGAGGGACAGTACATGGCCAATGCCTATCAGTTTTGGTTGACAGTGGGGCCACCCACAACTTCATCGATGCACAGATGGTTGAGTGGAGAGGTATACAGACAGAGAGCTTCGATGGGATTTCAGTTTTGGTCCCAGGAGATCAGACTATGATGTGTGCTCGTTATGTTCCAAAGCTATCAGTGACAATGGGCACCTACACATTGACTGACCAATTTTTCATGGTTGATATTCCAGACATCAACATGATACTGGGTGTTCAGTGGCTTATCACTCTAGGGAAGGTCACGACAGATTGGAAGACCCTGGAGATGGAATGGGATGATGAGAAGACAGGGAGGCATGAGAAGATACGCGGACAACACACATATCCACCTTAGACTATTTCGGCTCATCGGATGGAGGTAGTCTTTCGAAAGGGAGACATAGAGTGGACAGTAGAGCTATGTGCATCAAAGGCACGAACTATAGGGTGGATGGTACATCCGGAGATACAGTCCATCCTTGACCGGTATGCCATAGTGTTTTGGGAGATTCTGCAAGGAAAGCCACTAGACCGGGAGTTTGAGCACACTATTGAGCTTGAGCAGGGCATCCAAGTAGTGATCACCACCCCCTATAGGCACCCCAAGGCATATCGAGATGAGATTGAGCGGGCTATCCAGGAGTTGCTGGCTCTTGGGCACATTCGAATGAGCATGAGTCCTTTTTCTTCTTCTATGGTGTTGGTGAAGAAGAAGGACGATACATTGAGGATGTGCGTCGACTACAGGGTGAGGACTGATCACAACAGCCTCAAGTTAGTTTTGGAGAAGAAGTAGCTACAGGAGAGGCAACAGAAGTGGATCAGTAAGATCCACGCATATGACTTTGACATTGAGTATGTCAAGGGTAAGAACAACGTGGTAGCAGATGCCCTTTCATGTAGACCAGCCACGTTGTCTCTTATGAGCTTAGATATAGATTGGAAGGCTCGACTCTTACTAGAGTACTCCAAGGATAGGTTTGCATGTGAGGTCCTGGATGGGAAGGTGGCAGATGACAGGTACAGGGTGGTCGATGAGATCATCTATTACAGGGACCGGATCCTCTTGATTGAGGGGTCTCAGCTCAAGAAGAAGATACTCCAGGCATCACATGATTCACCTTTGGCAGGACATCAGGGGTTTACCAAAACCTACAGGGCCATTAGAGAGAGGTTCTCATGGAAGTTCCTCAAGGAGGACGTACTCCAGCACATTCGAGAGTGCAATGTTTGCTAGAGGTACAAGGGAGAGATAAGCCATCCCACGGGTTTATTGCAGCCTCTTCCCATTCCGAAGGGGAAATGGGAGAGTATTTCGATGGAATTCATCACAGGGTTGCCCATGGTACAGGGCAAGGATTGTATCTTTATCGTTGTTGATCAACTGACAAAGTACGCACATTTTTTTTCCATATCATCACACTATACAACAACACAGGTGGCTGAGCTATTCTTCAGAGAGATCTTCAGATTACACAGTCTTCCTAAGACCATCGTTAGTGACAGGGACAACCGTTTCATGGGCGGGTTTTGGCAGGAGCTTTTCCGGTTGATGGGGACGGAGTTGACACCGAGTACCATCTATCACCCGTAGACGGATGGGCAGACAGAGATAGTTAACAAGTGGTTGGAGGGCTACTTGCATAACTATGTCAGTGGGAAGCAACGAGCATGACTGAAATGACTGCATCTGGGGGAGTACTGCTACAATACTTCACATCACATGTCCATTGGTATGTCACCATTCTACGCCTTATATGGGTATCATCCTTTATCTTTTGTTAACATGATGTTTAGTGATAGTAGGGCTCCTAGAGCCAATATTTGGATCGAAGAGAGTCAGGATATCCTTTGAGCTCTCAAGGATAACATGACTATAACATAGAACTAGCAGAAGCTGTATGCCGACAGGGGTCGGGTGGAGAGGCAGTTCGAGGTAGGGGACATGGTCTACCAACGATTACAGCCATATCGACAGTCGTCACTGAAGCAGAAGGGGGCTGATAAGCTCAAGCCCTGCTTTTATGGGCCATACAGGGTGATATGCAGGATTGGACAGGTTGCATATGAGTTGGCGTTGCCCCAAGGCAACAAGATTCATAACGTTTTTCATGTATCATGCCTGAAAAAGGCATTGGGGCAGCAGGTGATAGTAACAAATGAGCTACCACCCATGGATGATGAGGGGCATTTGGTATTGCAGCCGGAGTCTATCATTGATACCAGGGAGAGGCAGTTGCGGAGCAGGACGGTCTGGGAATTCTTGGTGAGGTGGAAGAATTTTCCGAATGAGGATGCCACTTGGGAGAGTGAGAAGATCTTGCAACATCCATCACTTCAGTTGCTTGAGGACAAGCAACATTTTTCCAGGGGAGATTGTAATATTCCTAATTAGCCATGGCTAATTGGAATATTCGATTTTGTTTAATTTTTGCCTTTTATAGTTATTTGTAACTAAAAAAATTGAGGACGGGGGACATAACTCACTTTTAGAATAAAAATTCACTTCCTAGTAGCACAACGTTGTGACTTAGAGGGGAGCCAAGGGGATCAAATGGGGACGCAGAAACGGAGCCCACGTAGACACATGGAGGGACTGCGCAGGAGGGAAGAAACACGTGGCAAGAGAGGAATCACATAGGAGGAGGTGAGCCTTGGGATTGAGAGAGGCAAAAGCTATAAAGGAGAGAGGAGCCCCCTCATTTTGATCATTCTGGTTATGAGCATTTTTGATAGTCATTTCGACTTAGAGCATGCTGGCTATTTAGCTAGTCTGCAACATTGTTTAGTGCATTGAGTGTCTCTGTTCGGAGATCTCACCCTTAGCCTTGGGGGACTTCGAGTGCCTACTCGGGCAAGGTAATTCCATTGGAATTCCAGCAGTAGTTTCATCAGCATTTCAGTAGCAGTTTCATCAACATTTCAGCGGCAGTTTCATCAGCATTTCAGTAGCAGTTTCAACAACATTTCAACGGCAGTTTCATCAGCGTCTTTGAGGAACTGCGCAGAACCCCAAGGGGGTGATTTTCGGGGGTCAACCATTTCAGAAAATATTTCTGGGTTTTTCTGGGTTTCTTGAGTAGAGTCTGATTCCAAAGTTTCAGCCTTTTCTGATGAGGGAAGCATCCCCAAATCCTCATTCTATTTCCAGAAGCAATAATAGCACGACAGTTTTCCAGCAGCTGGGACGTAGATTAGTGTGAGTCCATTTTAGGAAATCTTTTTGGGTTTTTGTGGGTTTCTTGAGTAGAGCCTGAATACAGAGTTTTAGTTTTTTCCGAGGAGGGGAGCAGCCCCAAATCATCATTTGTCTTCTAGTAGCAGCAACAGCACAACAACAACATCCATGCAAAGAGGCCATTCTTGTCATTGTAAGAGTATTTATTCACTTTCCTTGTGCAATTCAAGGTGTCATCTATCTAATCACCTCTTTTACTCATTTATTACTCAGTATAATAAAATGGCTTAGCATTTCTCACTGCATTTCTTGTGTATTTGCTTATATTTCCGGTTTACATTATTATATGATGTTCCACTGTTATTTTATCACTTCTGGGTTATTATATCATTTGCACATATTTGATTGAAGTTTTTGCTGGGGTTTGAGGAATATTCTGGGTTAAGGATATTACAGAACATTAAGTTGAAGAGGTGGAGTTAAAACACTATAAATCAATAATGAACTCGTTAAAAAAGTCACATACATTTTCTAACAACATCAAAAAATTGATCATAATCTAGTGAAACCATGGTCTCTTTGACATGCATCTCTTGCTATGTTGAAATTAGATGTGCCCCCCTTAAATTAATAGGGACATATTTTTTTTGTTTCACATGTTCATCATTTTCAAATTAATTAATTGCACATCACTCTACTGCATCAACAAAAAATCCATGAAAAAATGTATACTTTTTCATCTCAATGGAAAATATGTCAACTGCGTATTTACTCTAAATATAGTGTAATTCCTTTTTGCTAGGTGAAGTTTCATAGTACCAAGCCACACATCTATTCACATCACCAAGTGCAACATTCCCAAAGAACCTTCATGATATTTGTAACCATCTCCCTTCCACCCACTTAAGGATTCTTAGGTTGAGGAAGACATTATTTATTTCAATTGATCTCAAATGTTTGTTATGAATATGGGGTTAGCAAAAGATTCATTTTCACAAGTCAGTGAAATTCAAATACGAAGCTACCATTGCGACTAGTTCATCAAGAGCTTTTCGATGATATAAATTGATCTCAATTTGAGTTATGGATTGAAAGTTATGCCCATTCAAAGCTCATCCTGTTAAAAGAGGTTTTTTCATCACATCACCCGCATGGAATCTATCAAGTTAGCACGGACCTCACGTGTCATCCCCACGGGGCCCATAATACGTGACAAGTAACAAGAAACAACAATGGATGGTCTCTCTGTGGGAAGGGTTCCCCTAGTGGAACCTTAGTTGGATCAACCCTTTCAACATTGGCATCATTGGCTATAAGTCCATAATATCCTAATAGTGGAAGTCGTTAGTGGTTTGACCACATGGTTCAATGAGTAAGAACCTTGGTCTGATCAACCTAATCCTTATCGGTTCACCCAATGAAAATGATCCTCAGTGTTGGCAGTTAGTGGTGGGATACAATAGGGTTCCATACCGAACCATGGTTGAGCCAGTCGATTCTTTGTTAGCATTGCCTTTTAGCATAATTAAACAATGTATATCTTTGGTGGTTTGATGGCATGGTTCCAATTAAATATGGTTTTTCCTTTATCCCGCTCTCCACTTAGTTCCTTTGAAAATGCCTGGTGGCCCAAAGGGTGGCGAGCCTAGTAGGGCCCACCCCAAGCCACATCATACTAGGCCAGCTGCACAATGCCACTTCACCCTAAGCCATGTCAGCTTGGGGCTTTGACATCGAGGTTTCACATGTGATACATATATCACATGTAATCATCTATAAATGAGTTGAAGTATTTTTGGCCATTTAGACACATAGTGGGAAATGGTCCACATATATGGGTATATATGATTTCTAATATTTTTGAAATCCTACTAGCACCTTTCTTGGTTTTCTCGGTCTACTTTCCCTATATGTAGTCCACACAAACACTAAAATAAAAGAAACATGACTCTCAATGACTCCATCATTTATTAATCTTTTGATTCTCTTTATGGAGATGTGTCCCAATCTCCTATGCCAAAGCATGGAGGATTTTTCAATCATCATACCATGCTTAATGCAGATATTCCCATGTAAGGTTAAAAAAAATAGAATAAAAAGTAAGGTGAAATAGAGTCTATACAAATTATCAGCAAGTGTTCCATCATAAACAACAAGTGAGTCTTTGATAAGGCTGAAAGTAGAATAAGTAAAATCGAAAATAAAACCATGGGGAACAAGTTTAGAGACTAAAATAAGCTTCTTAGAGAAGGAAGGAACATAAAATTTCCTTTCAAGATTTAAAATAAAGCCATATTTCGAGATAAGTCTGAAGGTCCCATTTGATTCCACACATGCATTCATGTTGGTTCTTGAATAAATGAAGCGTTCATTTTCTATTGGTTTCCTTTAGTTGATTAAACCTTGCATTTTATTGGCAATATGGATTGTAGAACCAAAGTTATTCCACCAAGAATTATAAAAAATATCAACCATATTAGATTCATAATGCACTAAAGAAATGAGATTACCTTTCTTTTTGAGCCAAGCTTGATATTTGAGGCATTCTTTCTTGATTTGACCCCTCTTCTTGTAGAAAAAACATTTGATGGTATCTTTATTGTTAAATTTACCACATTCCACTTCTTATGTTTTTTCTTATAGTGAGCACCCTTTCCTTTTCCTAAATGTCCCTCTCCACAATTCACTAGATAATCACTTTCTAGTTTCTCTTTCTTTAATCTCACTTCCTCTTGAACACACATAGCCAATAGTTCATTAATTGACCGTTTATCCTTATGTGCATTATAGGAAATCTTAAATGGCCTATATTCTGTAGGCAGGAAGTCAAGTACAAATTGGACAAGGAAAGACTCTGAGAATGTGATATCTACAACTTTCAGCTGAGCAACTATATCTCTAATTTCCTTAATGTGTTCACATGTTCTCTTATTACCGATGAGTTTCATTGATGATATTTTGTGCATTATGATGTTGGGTAACACCTTTTTTGAAATCACATAATGTTGTTTGACAACATTAATGAATTCCTTTTTCTTAGAGCATTCTAGAATATAACCTTAAATACTTTTTTCAACATGATTCTTATTAAACATTAAACTTAACTCATTAGATTCTCCCACTGCTCAAATAAGGCCCTCTCTGATGGAATACTATATTCTATAGGGATGGGTGGTTCATTCTCATGGAACACCAAATATAATTCCATGCATCCTAATGTAAGGACAAATTTCCCCTTCTAGTCCTAAAAAATATTGCTAATTAACATTAGAACACGTGATGATTCATTAGACATAATTGTAGATGCAATAGATGAAAAATTAAGCAAAATATGATGAATGCTTCTTCTTATTTCATTGTGAGTTCAAGTGAGAAGATATATTATCGCTCCAAATTGAATTGGATCTAAAACTTTTACTATCAGCTTATGATGAATTCTTCTTCTGATTTGATTGAGTTCAAGTTATTGGAAAGCAATGATAATTCCAACCACTGCCATTAATGTAGTAGATGGCCACCTCTAGATAATTCAACAGTAGTTTCTAGAATTAGGCAGATACATTGACAAATGGGCAAGCTTCCTAGAGAAGTCACTGCCCCATCGAACTCAAGAAGTTTCTTTGTTGTGTATAAATACCTATTCGCCATTGAATAAAAGCAAGTGTTTAGAGTTCTGTGTTTTCATGCATTATCTCTGATTTGGTATCAGAGCCATGTTCTACTAAGCCCGGTGGATTAAACACTAGAGGGTTCCCAGGTGTAGAGGTTGCAGTCCTGATAAGTGTGAAGAGTGAAACAGTTGTGAAGAGTGAGGTTGTGTGAAGCCTGAGTGAGACCTGCTTGGTTGCTTTTGTGAAAGGTTTGTTGAACAATGAGTGGTGAAGGTCTATGATAGAGCATGTGAAAGAAGCCTTCAGTGTTCAGTTGCTGGAGTTGTGAGCCTGTGGTGAAGGGATAGAGTGATTTTTTTTAGCAGCATTGTGGGGCCGCGAATATTGGAGCACTGTTGTTGCGTATGTGTTTAACATTGTGAGCAAGTGTTGTTGAGTTTGTAGTGTGAACTTTGTTGTGCTTTGAAGTACCGTGGAACTGAACTCTATAGAAATATTGTTGACCTTGCTGGTACAGAGAAGCCATAGAGAGTCAGGATATACGTTGACTAACTGGTGTGGCGTTAGAGCCTGTAGCTAGGTTTTGCTACTTGAATCGGATGACGCTGAAGAGCCATTGCTGATCTGCCACTAGAGCTGATCCACGAATTACTGTGTAAATATCGATTATTGTTGGGGTCATTGCGTGACAAAATTTGTTGAGGAGGAGGTATAGTTCTCATGTCTATGATTGTGGTAGAAAAGTTGTTGAAGGTTGCTACATTTATTGTCTTTTGACTGCTGCATGGTGTGGCTGCTCGTGAATCCCTGTAAAGGTGTGGCTGAGTTGAGGATCTGTGGAGCCTGTGAGAGTGAGTTGTGATTTGAATGCTTGAGAAGTAGTAGAGTTCGACGCAGGTGGAATTATCTGCGTGTAGCAGAGCGTTGTGGTGCCCATCGTGGGGCAAGTTTGCTTGTTGTTAGCACTGTTTAGAGTGTTTCTCCGGTGAACCCGAGCATAGGAGCTCAGAGCTCAGAGCTCAATGCTCTTTATGCGTGGGAGTCGAGGACTCAGAGAAAGCCGGCGCGAGTGTGTGTTGACTGTATGAAATCCAAAGTTGTGGGTTTCGAATCTGTTTTCCTCCAGTTCTGGTTTGGTTCCTATGTAAGTGGTGCGGTCTGTTCACAAGAGATCTTGGTCGAAGGAGATAGTGATATGAGCTGCGAGTGATATTGTTACTTGCCAAAGTTGGTGTGACTGAGTGCTAAGTAGGCGATGTTATGCTGTCAGTCGAAAGGGCCAGCCAGGGGCATTGGATTGTGAAGTGCGGTGAGCCTTATGTTGTTTGATGTTAATTCTCGAGAATTTGTTATTTATGCCGAGTGGTGTGAAAAGCCTTTGAAAATTTAGTCCTCCGCTTTTGAGTTTGCTGTGTATTTGGAGATGTTGTGAAGGTGGGGTTCAGGTCGAGGAGTGGAGACACCTGTGCAGGTCTCAGGAAACGATATGTGTGGACCCCTAGTGTGCTATCTATATCGAGCATGCGGTAGCTGTGTTCTTGGGTGAAAGAGCAAGAACATGAAATTATTGTCAAGTGGAGTCATTGGAAGAGGCATAGAAGAGAAAAGGAGTTGTCAGCTAGCATAGAGTGTGAGAAGTAGAGCCTTGTTGGAGTCTTGGGTTGAATGCGTGAGTGTGTTAGCCTAGGTTTGAGAGCTTGAGAGCCGATTGAGAAGCTTCACAAGGTGCCGTTAGTGAATCATTATGTGAAGAGATTGTTGTGCAATAGAGCGTTGTAGGTAGGGCCGATTTGCCAAGTTTAATGGTGCAAGTGGGTCTTGTTCAAGGTGAATCTTTGCTTGGTTCATGTCAATATTTATGTATGCTTAGTTTGTGAAGTGTCACTGAGTGTGGAAGGCAAATTTAATGCACGATTCAATCCACAGAGAATGCTGTTAGTGAGCACTATGTATGGAGAGCCCTTTTAAAAGGTCACTGGTCTGATTAGAGGGAGTACAATGAGTGAGATAATATTGGATGCTGATATTTTTGATGATGTTTTGGAAAGCCTATTTGGAAGTATTGTTGGGCCTGATAATATATTTTATTCCGGTAGTATTTTTGAGTCACAAGAACTATTAGATCAACACAATGATTTTATTGATGACCATAAATATTCAGAGGTGTAGTCCATTCCACAGGAGAGCAAAACTTGTTTGTCCTTAAACCCAATTGCTAGTAATGTGATTGGCTCTGTTTCTAAGATTTCTGCAATAATAGAGGATACTACCATGGATGTTGTTCGGAGGCCGCTCATGTTCGAAGATGAGTGCATTTTGGTGGCTCCTCATGGAAAGTGGGGAGAACTTGAATTAGATTACTTTGTTCGGGGTCTTGCATTGCATCCCAATTCGGAAAAAGGTTGTTGATGTTAAGTAATAAGCAAGAAGCAGAGGAATTCTTTTAGGAAAGCTCAGAAAGGTGAATATGAAACTGCACCAACAAATGAACAAGCATGGACCCTTTCTCAAGAAGGAAAAAATGAAATGTTTTATTGTAAACCTAGCTGAGACTTAGAACAACATGCATGACAATTAAGAGTATGTTTATAGTATCTTATGTTATAGTATATGGTTGGAATTAAGGGGGAGCGTTGGAAAACAATGATAATTCCAATCACTGCCATTAATGTAGTAGCTGGCCACCTCTAGATAATTCAACAGTAGTTTCTAGAATTAGGCGGATACATTGACAAATGGGCAAGCTTCTTGGAGAAGCCACCGCCCCATCGAACTCCAGAAGTTTCTTTGTTGTGTATAAATACTTATTCGCCATCGAATAAAGGCAAGTGTTTAGAGTTCTGTGTTTTGATGCATTATCTCTGATTCAAGTAAGTATCGTTTCAGATTAAACAGGTTCTAAATTTTTTACCGCTAACATTTTAGTTTTTAACAATTATATAAAAGTATATTAATATTATCATTTTGTTTTATTTAAAATTGGGTAAACTAATATAGATTTATTTTAAATATGGATTAAGCATGAGTTTAGAGGGATCTAATTTTTTCACATGCAAATTAATTTCTTAAATTGTAATTTTTTTATAAAATCATATTATTTAAATATTTTGTATAGGATATTTTTTAATTTTTATTTGAGCTAATATGAACAAAATTTTAACTTTGGTGATGGATAGATAAAGTTACACATCATACTGAGCTGTAAAATAAGCCTCTAAACTCAATTAACAAAAAAATAAAATAATTTAATCTTTTTTAAAATAAATTTAACAATATTAACATATATTTAACATAAATGAATTTGCAAATAAAAAAATATTCATCATAGAATAAAATCTAAAAACAACTATGTAAAAATGTATATAAGAAGTGAAGTGATTTGAGAGTAATTAAACTATTTATTCTTAAAAACTAGTTTTTAATAATTATATATAAAAAAACATATTTAACATTATTATTTTGTTTTATTTAAAATGATATAAATAAACAACATCTACCTATAAAGGAAAAAAAGAAAAAGTGAAAAGGAATGGTAGGATTTTTTTTTGAAATAAATATGGCAATAGAATAAAAAAAACATTGATCACGAAATAAAATCTTAGGACAATTATGTAACAAAATTGGGGAAAAAGTGGTTGTATATAAGTAATGAGGTTTGGAGTTTTTAACCTCCCGCTCTTTTAAGTGTTTAGAAAATCTTACTCGCCGCGCCGCCCCCTAGGGAAACGATTACGCGAAATTCCAGGTCTTCGTCCTTCTATAAGTGGGACATCTGTGCTCTCTCCAGAACGCTCAACTGTAAATACTTCCACAATCTCAGAAAACTGCAACCATGGGAAAAACGGGTAACAGCAACTGGATGGTCATGAGCACGCTGTTGAATTTATTCTCTCTGAATGTTCGTGCTCAACCAAGTATTATTTAACCTTCGCAAATTTTTGGTGTTGCTTCCCTCATTTAGTGTTGTTATTTCTTGCTTAACAAGATTTCTTTGATCATTTAATTGAATTTTCGTGCCGCAGGGTTTCTGAGTATATCTTGCGGAGAAAAAGGAAATCACACTGACTCGAACAATATAACATGGGTTCCTGACGATAATTACATTGACGTGGGTCAGACGGAAGACATAGGGGACGCGTCTAAACGAGCCTATGGTTCTTACCTGCATACTCTACGCTTCTTCCCAAATCCCCTCAACAAATATTGCTATCAGTTTACTATGACTCCCAATGTGCCTTACCTTTTGAGAACATGGTCTGTCATTGGTAATTATACCGGATCTGAAAAGTTCGCTGATTTTTTAATCTCTGTAGAAACACCCGGTATGCTGTCTCAAACAGTTTCAACAATAAAAACTAAAGATCCATACGGTTTTGAGTTAATTTTTGTTAGTGCTGGCAGAGTGTTGTATATTTGTTTGATCAGAAGCTCCGAGACTGATGATCCCTTTATCTCTGCCATCGAGTTGAGGACCCTCGAAAAAGGAATGTATCCCCAGGCTAAACCAGGAACAGCGTTGTGGATATTAGCCAGGAAAGATGTAGGTGGAAATTCGTTGCTTAGGTGAGCATTTGAGCTATATGTTCTACCTATGAGACATGCCTCAAATATGTTTGATGTGTGCATGGAAATTTTGATACACTGTATGTTACATTGTGTGTGATATTTCTTGTGAAATAAGCATCTGTGCAGGCCAATTTTGATACATTGTATGTTACTTTGTGTGTGATATTTCTTGTGAAATAGGCATCTGTGCAGGCCAATTTTGATACACTGTATGTTACTTTGTGTGTGATATTTCTTCTGAAATAAGCAGGTATCCTCGAGACAACTTCGACCGGGTCTAGCATGTAGATGTTGATAATTCGAGTCCTGTGCGGACTGTAAGCTCTCAGCAGCCCATTCCATTCAACAATACGGAAAACCTTGTTCCAAATGCTGTCATCCAGACGGCGTGGGTTCCGGACGTGGACAACTTTGCAATCAGTCTAGTGACAATCTATGGGCAGAACACGCTACTAATGTTATATTTCGCAGAAATAGAAAGGCTGAAAGTATCTGAGTCGAGATCATTTTACGTCACAATACAGGGGAATAGGCGATCAGACATCATTAATTTGGTGCCATATTACTCAGCCGTGGAGATTACAATCCCAGTGTATAATCCCTTTGAATATTACTCTGCAGACTTCAAATTTGGCCTTGTGAAGGCCGCTAATTCCACCAGTCGTCCTATAATCAACGCTTATGAGTATTATTCGTTAATTGATACCGATCCAGCAACATATTCGCAAGATAGTAAGTCCCTTGCTAATTTTTTCATTAATGATATTATAATTCGATTTATAACCAGGTAGTTCTGAAACTGCACTGGAAGTTATTGGCGCTATTAAAAGAAGGTTTGACATAAAAGATTGGATTTCGGATCCTTGTTATTTGATCCCCTGGAATGGAATTCATTGTGATAATGGATCTTCAGCCATAAGAATTTCGGAAATGTTAGTTGATACCTTTGATTTGCTTACAGTTAATAGCCAAATTTGAAACGATAGGGGCTTACGATGTTAATCTTCTTTCTCTAGAAATTTTCCTGGAAGGAATCTGAGAGGACCATGTTGGAATGATAATTTAAACTGCCGTGGAGCGACAGCGACCGCAGCATACTGTTTCCAGAAAACAGCCATTTGAGCTCCTTGCAATGCGATCAAGTCACAGATCGCATATCGCACAGTTTGTTGTTAACATTCATTACGTCCCTTCTATTGTTTGCGATTGCGATTTCGCAATGCGATCTGATCGCATATCGCAAATCGCATGTTTTAAACAGTTATGGTAGTGGTGGCACATCTTTTCTTTTCCTCTGATGCGATGGTACGATGTTGTGATGGACCACGCATTAAATTCAGAGTTTAATTCCCCTGCAGACTGCCGTCTTGAAAAGAATCACCGCCTCTTCTGCAATAAATACATAGATAAACATCAATAGATATTTTGATTAGTTTATAGTTTAACTCAGATATTTATTTTCTTATAAATACAACGAACAACAGATCTGTTTCATATGTGTAGAAAGAAAAGAACAGAAGTTCTGTTTTCTATGTGAGTGCAAGTAATTTTGAACAACAGTTCTGTTTTTGTACTCTGAGAGTAAGAGCAGAATTAAAAAGGAGAGTTTTTTTTTTTTTCTGCAATGCATAACAGTGCTGAAACTCTAATTTTTTCTAAGATAGTGAAATTAGTTTATGGAACTGAAGCGTTCCTGTTGTAATCCCTCTGAGTAGAGGAAGACTATTTTGTAACAGTTTTTATTTTGTTATGATTAAGGTCCTGAATTAATAACAAAGCGTTGTTCTCTGTGAAATTTCTTTTGTGTTTGAAATGAACAGAAATTTCCAACATGGTATCAGAGCTGGTCTAGGCACTCAGTGAGTAAAAAAAAAACAGAGAGTTAGTTTTTCACTGTAGGAGCTGTAAGAAGTTTATTACGCAAATTTTTTTCTTTTCCAGCAGAGAGTTTTTTGCTTGTTTTTAATTATACAGACAATATCTCTTCTTTACATATACAGAGTTAAGATGGCAGATGCTGGAACAAGATTGACAAATTCCCAACTGCCACAGTTTAATGGGAAAAATCACAGTTATTGGTCCATAACAATGAAAGCATTATTTGCTTCTCAAGGAATATGGGAGCTGGTTGAAACTGACTATGCTGAACCTGCAGATGCAACGGCGTTGGCTGCTTTGATAGTAGCAGAGGGAGACCAGTTGAAGAGTGACAGGAAGAAGGATGCCAAAGCCCTCTTTTTCCTCTTCCAATCAGTACATGAAAGTATCTTTCCACGGATTGCAGCAGCAACAAAATCCAAAGAGGCATGGGATATTCTCAAAACTGCCTATCAAAGGCATGGAGAAGGTGAAGACTGCAAAGTTGCAGATGTTGAGGAGAGACTTTGAAACACTCAGCATGAAGGAATCTGATACAATAGATTCATTCTTCACTCAGGTTATTGGGTTTATAACCCAGATAAGATCTCATGGTGAGATTCTTGAAGAAAGAAGGATTGTAGAGAAAAGCTTGAGAAGTTTACCCTCAAGGTTTGAATCTATTGTGGTAGCAATAGAAGAAACAAAAGATCTTTCACAGTTCACGGTAGATGAACTAAGTGCTTCTCTTATGTCTCATGAACACAGACTAAATAGAGGAACAGATTCCTCTTTTGAGCAAGCATTGAAGACTCAGATGTCTTTCAGCCAAGGAAAAGGTCGAGGCAGAGCAAATAACAAAGGTCGTGGAAGAAGCCAAAATAGAGGCATATATTATCCTGCAAGCACAAGTAGAAGGAGCTGCAATCAGAACCAAGATGAAGGTTCAAGCAAACAGAGAGCTCACGGACAAATGTATGACAAATCCCAAGTCCAATGTCATTATTGTAAGAAATATGGGCATTATGCCAATGAATGTAGGAAAAAGCAAAATGACATGAATAGTAGGCAAAATGTTAATTTTGCAAATGAAGAAAATAAGAATCCAAATAATGTGCTGTTAACATGTAACATTGCACAAGACAAACAAGAAGATGTTTGTTTCTTAGACTCAGGTTGTAGTAATCACATGACTGGAAATATTGCAATGTTTTCCAATCTGGACGAAAATGTGAAATTTGAAGTAACAACAGGGACTGATAGTAAGATATCTGTCAAGGGTAAGGGCAGAGTCAGTATCCAAACAAGAAATGGAGAACAGATGATTGTGCCAGAGGTATACTATATACCTGGTCTGAAATGTAATCTTTTGAGTATTGGGCAGCTCATTGAAAAAGGTTACAATGTGTTCTTCAAAGATGATATGTGTACAATCAGAGATATACCTCCAAGTAAGAAGATCATTGCACAGGTGCAGATGACCAGCAATAGAATGTTTCCTCTCAAACTCAGGGCAGATTTGAAGGAAGGAAGAACTATTGCGGCTGTAACACAAGAAGTCTTTCAGGAACAAGTGAAAGATGCGAATTGGTTGTGGCACTTGAGATTTGGACATCTCAATTTTGGAGGCTTGAATCTGTTGCACAGAAAGGGAATGGTAAAAGGATTGTCGTTGATCGAGAAACCGAACAACCTTTGTGAAGGCTGCATCTTGGGCAAGCAACAAAAAGAAAGCTTTCCAGCAGGAAATAGTATAAGGGAAAAAGCACCATTGGAAATTGTTCACTCAAATGTGTGTGGACCAATGCAAATACCATCATTTTCAGGAAATAGATATGTTTTAACTTTCATTGATGATTACACCAGAAAGACATGGGTGTATATAATGAAACAGAAGAGTGAAATGTTTGAGAAATTCCGCCACTTCAAAACTCTTGTTGAGAAACAGTGTGGGAATTATATCAAAGTGCTCAGAACAGATAGAGGAGGAGAGTACATCTCCAAAGAATTTCTGCGTTTTTGCAGAGAGAATGGCATACAAAAGCAGTTCACCACACGGTACACACATCAGCAAAACGGTGTTGCTGAAAGAAAGAATAGGACCATTCTTGACATGGTTAGAAGTATGCTGAAGGCAAAGCACTTGCCGCATGAGTATTGGGCAGAAGTTGTCACTTGCGCAATTTACATTTTGCATAGATGCCCAACTAAAGTTGTCATGAACAGAATACCAGAACAAGCATGGAGTGGTCAAAAGCAATCTGTCACTCACATGAGAGTATTCGGCTGTGTAGCTTATGCACATGTACCAGATCAACTAAGGAAAAATCTTGATAGTAAGGGGGAGAAGTGTGTATTTATTGGCTATTGTGACGAGTCAAAAGCATACAAACTCTATAATCCATCCACTAAGAAATTGATTGTAAGCAGAGATGTGCAGTTCATTGAAGATGAATCTTGGGATGGAAGCTTATAGAAGACAGTGAATGTGAAGACAATTATGTCTCACGAAGAAGAAGAGGAAGGGACAACAGCAAATAATCCTTCCTTGGTGGGTCCTCCTCCATCACAGCAAGTACAACAATCCACACCACAAGCTGGAATTCGAACAGCCTTAAGAAGTCAAGGAAGTGCTTCTTCAAGCACACCACAAGGATCAGAAATACCCTCAAGTTCAGATGGAACGTCAAGCACACCAAGAAGACCAAGATTCAGAAATCTGAATGAGATTTATGAACAAGGAGAGGTAAGTAACAATACCGGTTTGAATTCATTATTCAATTTGTATTGTCATGTTGATGACCCAATTCATTTTGAAGATGCTGTAAATGAAGATAAATGGATTGAAGCAATGAATGAAGAAATTGGTGCAATTGAAAAAAGTAACACGTGGGAGTTAGTGGACCTCCCTGAAGGCAAAGAAGCCATTGGAGTTAAGTGGGTCTATAAGACCAAAATCAATGTTGAAGGCAAGATTGACAGGCACAAAGCAAGACTTGTTGTGAAAGGCTACAAGCAGCAACAAGGCAAAGACTATGATGAAACCTTTGCACCAGTAGCAAGGATGGAAACAGTGAGAACAATGTTGTCTATTGCAGCACAACACAAATGGAAGATTTATCAGATGGATGTTAAATCTGCATTCCTAAATGGAGTGTTAAAAGAAGAGGTTTATGTTGAACAACCTCCAGGCTATGAAGTTGAAGGCCAAGAGCATAAAGTCTGCAAATTGAAGAAGGCTCTTTACAGGCTGAAGCAAGCTTCAAGAGCATGGTACAGCAGAATAGATGCTGATCTGATTGAGAATGGATTTGATAAGTGTGATGGTGAACCCACACTCTACATAAAGGAGAATGACGATAAATATGTAGAAGCAGTGTTGAAGAGATTTAACATGCAGAACAACAAGGCAACTGTGACTCCAACTGTAATGGGGTTGAAATTGACCAAAGAAGACAAAAACAAGGATTTTGATCCAAAATTGTACAAGAGCATAGTTGGCAGCCTTATGTACTTGACTGCAACTAGGCCAAACATTATGCACGTTGTGAGTTTAATCTCCAGATTTATGGAAAGATCGAAAGAGACTCATTGGCAGGCAGCCAAGAGGATTCTAAGGTATGTGAATGGAACGAAGGGGTTTGGTATTTTATACTCCTCTTCTGAAAGTTTCATGTTGATAGGATACACTGACAGTGATTGGGCTGGAAGTGGTGATGATAGGAAAAGCACATCAGAATATGTGTTTCATATGGGATCGAGAGTCATCTCATGGGCTTCCAAGAAGCAACCAGTTGTGGCTTTGTCAACAGCAGAGGCAGAGTATGTGGAAGCAATAGCGGCAGCATGCCAAGCAGTGTGGCTGAGAAGAGTTCTCAGAGATTTGTTTCATGAACAAGAAAAGGGCACAACCATTTACTGTGACAATAGCTCAGCAATAGCATTGTCTAAAAACTCAGTTTTTCATAAAAGAACAAAGCACATAGATACTAAATTTCACTTCATACGTGAATTGGTTAACAATGGTGAGATTGTTTTGCAGCACTGCAGAACAGAGGATCAGCTAGCTGACATCTTGACAAAACCATTGGGAAAGAAAAGTTTTGATCATTTCAGGAAATGTCTAGGTATGCAGAAAAACCCAGCAGTTGAAATTAAAGGGGAGTGTTGGAATGATAATTTAAACTGCCGTGGAGCGACAGTGACCGCAACATACTGTTTCCAGAAAACAACCATTTGAGCTCCCTGCGATGCGATCAAGTCGCAGATCGCATATCGCACATTTTCTTGTTAACTTTCCTTACGTCCCTTTCTATTGTTTGCGATTTTGATTTCGCGATGCGATCTGATCGCATATCGCAAATCGCATGTTTTAGATAGTTATGGCAGCGACGACACATCTTTTCTTTTCCTCCGATGCGATGGTGCGATGCTGTGATGGGCCACGCATTAAATTCAGAGTTTAATTCCCCCGCAGACTGCCGTCTTGAAAAGCATCATCGCCTCTTCTGCAATAAATACACAGATAAACATCAGTAGATATTTTGATTAGTTTATAGTTTAACTCAGATATTTATTTTCTTATAAATACAATGAACAACAGATCTGTTTCATATGTGTATAAAGAAAAGAACAGAAGTTCTGTTTTCTGTGTGAGTGCAAGTAATTTTGAACAACAGTTCTATTTTTGTACTCTGAGAGTGAGAGCAGAATTAAAAAGGAGAGCTTTTTTTTTTTTTTTTTTTTTTTTTTTTTTTTTTTTTTTTCTGCAACGCACAGCAGTGCCGAAACTCTAATTTTTTCTGAGATAGTGAAATTAGTTTCTGGAACTGAAGCGTTCCTATTGTAATCCCTCTGAGAAGAGGAAGACTATTTTGGAACAGTTTTTATTTTGTTATGATTAAGATCCTGAATTAATAACAGAGCGTTGTTCTCTGTGAAATTTTTTTGGTGTTTGAAATGAACAGAAATTTACAACAAACCAGTGCCAGAAGATATTGGACACCTAACTGCATTAGTTACAGTGTAAGAAAAACTCTACTCTTTTCTCTCTGTATTCTAATGTGAAAAGGTTGTGGAATAAAGAAAGTATGCATGACCATTACAAAATGTTTCATCTTATGGGTGTGGTGAAATTAATTATCCGCTGATGGTTGAAATGTTGGGAAGCATTCTTCATATCTTGTTAAAACTCGCCCTCTTACAAACGATTATGAAAAATACAGTTTAAAGTGTGGCTTCATATAGTTAGTTTTGCATACTATATCGGTGGCGGCATTATCGATCCGTGTTCCAATTAGCAGGTCACTTGACAATAATCATCTCATTGGATCCTTGCCAAATTTCTCAAGGCTAACCATGTTGGAGAGATTGTAAGTACTTTCTTACGAACATAAACGCTCACGTTGTCGTCTATTATTTATTTTAGAGACAGATTGATCGTCCTTTTACAAATATAATGCAACCATTTCGTTCTTTTGTTGTGCAGACATCTACAAAACAACCGCTTGAACGGAAGTCTTCCTGATTGGCTATCTAAACTGAAAAACCTTAAAGAGTTGTATGTCAACCTACCCTGGTTAATATAATTTTATGACATTAGAAGCATTTTATGACTAATATCATATAACAACCATTTTTCCCACTGACAGGTTTATAGAGAACAATAATTTCAACGGTGTCATTCCTGCAGAACTTCTTTACAAGCCTTCACTGAAATTCAGGTAATTTAATATCTTATTTCTTATTTTTCGTATTGTCGAGGAATTGCATTCTAATATATTCAAGGTCTAGATTTTTCATTGCAATGTTTATACTTAAATGACTGAAAGTTTAATCTCTTTACTTGGTGTGTTGCGGATACTTTGGCAACAACGACCTTTGTGTAGGTATGGATAAAGGAAATTGTATCAAAGAAATTCAAGAAAGCTGAAATATTTCAAGAAAGGGCAGAGTGAATGTTATCCTTGTAGTAACGATCACTGTAGGTTTAATCATCGCTTTGGGGTTGGTGGTGGGTATTGCTGTATATCGGAAGAAATTAAGAGCAAAACGTCTCAGAAAAGGTTACCAAATAACTTGAATTTTAAGTATGAAATTTTAATACAGAAAATTGCGGTTGTCTTCCTAGGAAATCAAGAGTTGTTTAATAATAGCTAGAAAATTTGCAGTCAACGCAATTATGATGCCGAATCGAACAATATCTCGTGCCTTTACTCTAGAAGAGATGATTGCAGCCACGGAAAACTTTAGCAGAAAGATTGGGGAAGGTGGCTTTGGATCTGTGTTCTTGGGTAAATTGCAAAATGGAAAAGAGATAGCCGTAAAGGTTCTCTCATTCTTCTCCAGACAAGGCATTCACCAATTTCAGAATGAGGTAATTCTAAGATTCTTAAGCAATGTAGGATTCAATTTAACCATATATTTTTAATGGCACCGACATCGACAGTGATGTGTGGCAGCACTCATAAATATGTGCTTCACTTGATTGATATATTGGTATCTTTACTATGCCACTGTAATGAATGTTGATTAACAGGTTGATCTTCTTTCTAAAGTTCATCATAAGAAGCTGGTATCTTTACTAGGATACTGCAGTGAATCTCAAGGCCTGATGCTTATCTACGAGTACATGGCTGGAGGATCATTAAGAGACCGTCTTTATGGTAAATATTTTGATGATCAATATTGTTCGAATGATTTGCTGCATGTTAATAGGAATTACTGCGAATCTGCCATGACCATAAAATTTTATTTGATTCTAAATGTTCTTTTCCAGGTACAAGCCCAGAAGTTTTCGAACTGAGTTGGAAAGCACGGCTTAATATAGCATTAAATGCCGCCCAGGGTATCTCTTTAAAGGATCCATTTTATTAATTTGATTTCATCTAAATTATTCAATTTATACAATCCATCGTAATAATGTTTCTCATTTAATGTGGTTGTGACTTTTATTTGAAGGACTGGAATATTTGCATGTGGGTTGCACGCCAAAGATAATTCACAGGGATGTCAAGACCGCTAACATTCTTCTGGACAACAGTTTGAATGGCAAGCTTGCCGATTTCGGTCTCTCAAAGATGACCAGTGAAGGGGAGGTTACTCATGTTACCACTGCGGTGAAAGGAACTCCAGGATATCTCGATCCAGAGTAAACCATAGATATAACATTCACTCTCTTTGCAGTGTTGTTGAAGCTGAACGAATTCAATTAATTATTGATGCCTTTGGATTTGTTTGGCAGGTATTTTCACAATCACCAGTTGACGGAAAAGAGTGGTGTATATAGTTTTGGAGTTGTTCTTCTGGAGATCGTATGCGGCAAATCACCCATAAATGCACATTTAACAGACGACGAGCTGAACCTCATTCAATGGGTAAGAAATGAATGGAATGGAAAATCGTTACCTTAAAAGATTAACAGTATAATATGTTTTTTTAAGTGAATTATTGTGCTACGGACTAATGATATCTACATTTGGGCGTATTGGAAAGGTGAGGTCTTATGTGGAGAGGAATGAAAATCCTCGAGAAATAGAGGAGATCGCAGATAAAAGGTTGAGTGGAAACTACTGCATGGAATCTATTACCAGTATTGTGAAAGTAGCGCTTACATGTGTGGAACCAAAACCATCGTTGAGGCCGACGATGGGTGAAATAGTAGGAAAGATAAAAGAAGCCCTCTTTCTTGAAAATGGAAATAATTCTCCTCTTCCTGAGCCGGAGCGGACTGGAACGGAGTTTGGAGATATCCGTGTGCGAGGGGACACAAGTCGACTCGAAAATATGTGTCACGCCCTTAGCCTTCCTATAATTTTTTTGCTAAGGACCGTGCGGCACTGCCGGGCAAGTCTTTGACGTTACCCTCAGACTACACCTTACCAAACGTTCGTTTCACTTCGTTACACGAACATTAACTTATATCCACTTATTCAAACAACACTTGTAATCTTATAATCCACAGCAATCTTTAATTATGATTACGTTCCCTTATAATTACCAAGTGCACATAATATTATAACCATTCATATATTCACCAACCGTTAATAATCATCTACCATATAAATAACAGCATTCAACAACATATAAGAACACCAATTATATGGGCGGCGCAGCTTCACCCGAACTGCCCGCAAAGTCTTTTCATTAACCGGTTAATAATAATGTTTACAATGCGTGCGTCGACTCTCGACCGCACGATAATAAAAGAGAGGTAGAGCCCATGTACCGTAACCTCCACGGCCTGCACAGTTACAACAGAGTTTATGTACCGACGGTATTACACCAGACCGGCACAACCATAACCCGAGTTCTGTTTAATACAGCGAGTCTGCTGTCTTAGTTTATACCCCAGTTCCGCAGCCTTCGTTTGTGAACGGGCACCTCCCGGGTCACCTATATCATTCACCGAACCCGTGGCAACTGCATATCCAATCTTCCCCTTGCCGAATCTGTTTCACCCGAGTGCTAACTACAGATGAGCGAAGTCTCTTATCCACCAGCGCATAGATGAATACGCTGTCCCGTGAGAGACTTCGCACTACATTATGCCCCTCTCGCGCAGATCCATAAGAGTGAAGATGAGAGATATCGAATGATACTTCGATAATGAGGAATGGGCTCCTCTCATTCCCATATATATACGTTTGCTTCTTGAGGGCGCCTTATGTTAAGCTGACGTCCCATTTCCATTGTAAAGCCCACGTAATATTTCTTTTAATTCACTGCCATACTTTTGTCTCCATAAAGCTGTCGGTTTTGTCCACATGCGCTTCTTTAATGGCTTATGTGTCCATGTCATCCACGTATGTGCTCCATTCGTATTATTTTAATACAAGTTTCGGTCATGGCTTATTTAATACATAATGCCATGTCATCACCCATATATTATCTCTCATATAATATATGTTAATATCCATTCGTCGCCCATTATGGTAATGGTCCTCCACGCATGTATTCTCTTAAGCCTGTTGGTCTGCCCGCATAGTGGTTAATATGTCCACTTATGCGCCCCTATATTATTTTAATTCCTCCACATGTGTATATGCGGGTATTTCTATAATATAGTCTTTCGGTCATGGGTTATGTATAACGCCATGCATATATTATCTCCTGTTCGAGCCTAATATATTCATTTCCATACGCTTCCATTATGGTAATGGTCCTCCGCATATCACGCCCATACTTTGTCGCTATGTGACGTTCGTTCGTCAAGGACAATATCGTGGCGGGTCGGTCTTTGGTATAAAGCTGACCAACGCCACCCATATGTCCTTTCGGCCTTCGTGCTCCTTTATGTCGTGCGTCCTTCATCCCTGGATCGGTCGCCCCGTCGCTGCCTCGCTTGTTGCTGTTTGTCCATAGTGATGAACGGACCCGGCACTAATCGTCGCACTGTCATGTTGTCATCGGGTGGGAGTGTCGTCCTCCGTGCGCAGAGCGCCCGGTCCCCAGGGCGTTACATCCTCCCCCACCTTATTCGGTTGTCGTCCCGACAACCTCCATACCATCGCGTCCTCTTCAGTCCTACATGTCAAGTCACCCTCCTGTTTCATGATCCTATGCACGTTGCAGGAGTATGCATCCCATACTACATCGAGTCGGAATCAGACATCAACTCGGCTCCCTGACGCTTCAAACCTCCAAGTCCACCATGAATGGATAACTTGCCCTGTCCGAGTATAGATACTCGTTTCATGATCTCTCCGTCGTTTCATGGGAACCCCCATTTCATGCGCCTGTCGAGACCATCGGCCTGCCCAAGTATCATCACGGGCTCACTGCCTTGAGCAGCCAACAATGAGTCTGATCCCTTTGTTCATCTAAAAGGACTGCCAAGGGGGTGAGCTGGGTGGCTCTCCCTTATCCACCAAATCTGCCCATCTGTCTGAGCCTGCCATTCCCACCTGCTGAAGATAATCTTCTCGAGCCTTTCTCCATGCCTCTGGCCTCGTGCTAGCACCGGGTTGAGGTTCCAGTCTCGAACGAGGGTGCACAGCTTCGGCCCTTCCGACCACATCTTCAACCGGTTCTTTCCTCCATGTGCATGGCCTTGCACTAGTGCCGGGTTGAGGTTCCGGCCTTGAACAAGGAGACACCATCTCCGTTCCATTTCCGTTTCCAACCAGTCCCTTTGGTTTCAAAAGGCACCATTTCACTGTATGAGGTCCCGCACAAAGCCAACATTTCAATGTCTTCACTTTGTTTCGTCCCGGTCCGGCCTGTTTCGTTCCAAGCTCTCTGTCCACCGAATTCTGTTCACCTGTCAAGTCCTTGGAATTTCGCATGTCCTCCCGACATTCTGCTCCAAGTTTGCTTATGTAGTCAATCTCTTCCTGCCTAATTATGACTATCTTTTTGCCAAGGAGTCTCCTCCTTATTTCTTCCTCGACCTGTCTGACTTTTATCTCCACCACGGACCGTTTCTCCCTTAACCGAGCTCTTTCGTCGAAGACCTCTTGGAGGCTTAAGTCTCTTAAGCGGATGTTTCTGTCAACCTGGTCAAGCCTACACTCGCACTGACCCTTGAGTTCATCCAGACCTTCTCGGAGTTCTGAACAGTGTTCCCGAATTTGATCGAGTGCCGCCTGCACTTTGTCCCAGTTTGAGTACCCAGACCTTTCGACCGCATCCTGGATCCCATACTCCATCTTGCCACTGCCGAACTGTCTTCTTGTTCCTTCGGATGTCTGCCTTAGATCAGGCAGATTCACCTTCAATTTCGCTTGGGTGTCCAAGCCTTCACCAAGTTCAACCGTCCTCATCTGAGCTTCACGGTTCAACCTGTTCACCACCGATACCATCTGTCACCAAGTGTAGATGTGTACCTGCTTTCGTCGTCCAGCTAACCACTTGTCACGAAGTGTGTAGCAGCTTTCTTCAATCAGCCAACCAATGGCTCTGATACCACTTGTCACGCCCTTAGCCTTCCTATAATTTTTTTGCTAAGGACCGTGCGGCACTGCCGGGCAAGTCTTTGACGTTACCCTCAGACTACACCTTACCAAACGTTCGTTTCACTTCGTTACACGAACATTAACTTATATCCACTTATTCAAACAACACTTGTAATCTTATAATCCACAGCAATCTTTAATTATGATTACGTTCCCTTATAATTACCAAGTGCACATAATATTATAACCATTCATATATTCACCAACCGTTAATAATCATCTACCATATAAATAACAACATTCAACAACATATAAGAACACCAATTATATGGGCGGCGCAGCTTCACCCAAACTGCCCGCAAAGTCTTTTCATTAACCGGTTAATAATAATGTTTACAATGCGTGCGTCGACTCTCGACCGCACGATAATAAAAGAGAGGCAGAGCCCGTGTACCGTAACCTCCACGGCCTGCACAGTTACAACAGAGTTTATGTACCGACGGTATTACACCAGACCGGCACAACCATAACCCGAGTTCTGTTTAATACAACGAGTCTGCTGTCTTAGTTTATACCCCAGTTCCGCAGCCTTCGTTTGTGAACGGGCACCTCCCGGGTCACCTATATCGTTCACCGAACCCGTGGCAACTGCGTATCCAATCTTCCCCTTGCCGAATCTGTTTCACTCGAGTGCTAACTGCAGATGAGCGAAGTCTCTTATCCACCAGCGCATAGATGAATACGCTGTCCCGTGAGAGACTTCGCACTACATTATGCCCCTCTCGCGCAGATCCATAAGAGCGAAGATGAGAGATATCGAATGATACTTCGATAATGAGGAATGAGCTCCTCTCATTCCCATATATATACGTTTGCTTCTTGAGGGCGCCTTATGTTAAGCCGACGTCCCATTTCCATTGTAAAGCCCACGTAATATTTCTTTTAATTCACCGCCATACTTTTGTCTCCATAAAGCTGTCGGTTTTGTCCACATGCGCTTCTTTAATGGCTTATGTGTTCATGTCATCCACGTATGTGCTCCATTCGTATTATTTTAATACAAGTTTCGGTCATGGCTTATTTAATACATAATGCCATGTCATCACCCATATATTATCTCTCATATAATATATGTTAATCTCCATTCGTCGCCCATTATGGTAATGGTCCTCCACGCATGTATTCTCTTAAGCCTGTCGGTCTGCCCGCATAGTGGTTAATATGTCCACTTATGCGCCCCTATATTATTTTAATTCCTCCACATGTGTATATGCGGGTATTTCTATAATATAGTCTTTCAGTCATGGGTTATGTATAACGCCATGCATATATTATCTCCCGTTCGAGCCTAATATATTCATTTCCATACGCTTCCATTATGGTAATGGTCCTCCGCGTATCACATCCATACTTTGTCGCTATGTGACGTTCGTTCGTCGAGGACAATATCGTGGCGGGTCGGTCTTTGGTATAAAGCTGACCAACGCCACCCATATGTCCTTTCGGCCTTCGTGCTCCTTTATGTCGTGCGTCCTTCATCCCTAGATCGGTCGCCCCGTCGCTGCCTCGCTTGTTGCTGTTTGTCCATAGTGATGAACGGACCCGGCACTAATCGTCGCACTGTCATGTTGTTGTCGGGTGGGAGTGTCGTCCTCCGTGCGCGGAGCGCCCGGTCCCCAGGGCGTTACAATATGGAATGGGGTGATAATAGCTCCAACATCCCCCATGTAGGAAGATGAGTTCATTTCTTTCAATAATGCGTCACCGTAATATATCAGAGGGTTATGGGCAAAACAAGTGCTTATAACAATCTAGATGAGTCATGTTGGAATGATAATTCCAACTGCCATGCAGGTACGACGACGGCATCACGGTCCAATTCGTATCAGTAGATCGTGTGAGCAGATCCCATCGGCGCAGGCGGGGAGTGACAGCGACACAAGACTCCAACGATGAGCGGGGAGGCATTCATATGTTGCGATGAGCGATCGCTATCGGCGTATCGCTATTGACATTATCAATATGGTGGAGCCTTTGCATATATAAAGTCGCGACCCGATAACCCGGACCCTACAGGTATTCAACATTTTGTTTAATATTATTTCAGTTCTGCGAGTGACTCTCGTGTTTTTATGTATTTTAGGTATATGTTATAATATATATGATCGGAGGTATCAGGTCATATTGCGATCGACATATCGCAATTGGGGAAACCAAGGGTGCACAATTTTTCATATGTGACTGCTATGCGATGAAGCCTGGACCCGATGGGTTTCCAAAGCCAAATTGAATAATGGCTGAAGTACAAGGCTGCAAAATGAATTCAACGTGAAGTAAAAATTTCATTACCGCCAGTTTTGTCAGTAAAACAATAAATACAATTTACTAAGGGTTGGTAAGTTTTGGTGAAGTTTTGAATTTTATCATTTTCATTTCAGTGGGAGTATGGTCACAAGTAAAAGCTAGTAAAACCATTTAATTTTGTTGTTTTTTCTTTTACGGAAGCATGGAAAGAGAATACAGATGTAAGTAATTTCTTTTGTAGTCATATATATATGTAATTTTTTTTGATTGAAGTAGCAATTGAAAAGGGAGGCACAACAGTGCATATGAGATGCTCTGAATATGTAAAAGAATGCAGGCAGCAGCGTGAGAAATATCTATATGTAATTTTTCACACAGAAGTAAATGTGGTGAATCCCTCTCCTAGAGAGGAAGATTATAATCTGTAACAACAATTTTTTTATGAATAGAAATCTTTGGTGTGTGAACTCTGTCCACTGCTCAGAAATTTTATTTGTTTCCGCTGTGTTAAAGATCCTGTGGCAAAACAGAACATTGTCTCTATATACAACTATTATTTATTTTTGGGATTTTAACAGAAAAATCCCCAACAACTCACACGTCTTCCTTAATCATTAAGCTAAGGATGTCCAATGTGTATTTGATTAGGCTATAATAATATATTAACCATAAACATAAACCTCGTTGTTTCAAGCTGATTCCCGTTGGTGTGAATAAGGCACTGATTACAGTTTGCCTCTCTTTGAGAGAGCCTTGTCAACTTTGGTCATAAATCGTATTGCGTATATTGTAATTATTGGGTAAAGCAAGTGAATTCTTGGCCATTGAACCTGAAAATTTCTTCCAATTATTCAAAAATCGTATTGCCTATATTGTAATCATTGGGTAAAGCAACTAAATTCTTTAGCGTTCATAGATCACATTTATTTAGTTGTTTTTCATATATATTAGTTTAGTTTTAGTTGTTTTCATATAATATTTTTTATTAATGTGTATATATATTGGAATTATTTTAAATCATATTATTATTATAATATACCGTATTATATTAAACTTTTTCATAAATAAAAACAAATTGGTATAATAAAAATATATCAAGCAATCGATTACATGTAGATCTGTAAACCAAATCGACCGAGACAATGTCATGAAGTTATCAATTTATTGGGTGGCTTTAGTCTGACACCCGATATATAGTATCTGAGAGATCACATTAATTTATTATGTTACGTTGGGTGATACCACTTGAACGGAAATGCACGACGACAATTGTCCATCACCACCACGGACGGGCCAATAGCAGAGCCCATGTACGAATCAATAAACAGGGCACATCTGCTGGTTGAATCAATAGCTAGGAGCAATCTAACTCTTACATGTTTTTGTCATTTTGTGGTAATTTTGCAATACAATCTTAATTATTTAAAATATATAAATATATTTAATGACTTTAAAAAATAATAAATATTTAAAATTTATAAATTATATTATTGAATTTATTATATAAAAAGTAATTATTTAGTCAATATTCATTATGAAACGTAATGATTATTTCTTTAATTTTTTTTTAATAAAAGTTAATTCATTTTATTAATATTGTATTCTCAATATACGTAATCAAATAATCTGAAAATTTCTATAAAAAATAATTTCATTTTTATTAATATATATTTATCAAAATTTATGAAATTTACAAAAATAACTTTTAAACACTAATATATTAAGCAGTTGTCTATAATGCGACTTTTTGAAAGTCTTTCTGGTGGGTTTTTCCGGTCAAAATCCGGCAACAATTTATTGGAATCACAGGTTTGATAGCTAGTTTCTGCACACTCAGAGCATCCCAGGGGTTTTTCAGTGTGCTGAATCCAAATATGCAGTTAAAAAACCATTTTAACTGCAACAAATCAAGATTTAACCTCAATTTCTTCCGCCAGTCACCCGAATCTCCAAAAAATCGCATTATAGACAACTCCTGCTAAAACTAATGAGGTTGCAACCTCTTTACGTAAGCGAGAGAGGGGAAGGGTTGAACAAATCTCCAATTAATATTTTCCTTAGTGTGCAGATGACTATTACTTGTATAAATTTCCACATCTTATATTGTACTATTAATGACATTGTTAAAACGATAAGTTTAATGTCTTATTAAATTCATGAAATTAACCATATTTTTACCAGTTAAAATAGAAAAAACCAATAATCCAAAAACCTTGTCGTTTCTTTGGTTATTTGTTCACTAGATTTAATTATATCCCAATATATTAAATTATTAACTGAAAGTGGACGTTCAAAATCATGACATCACTACTATAAAATTTTAGAAATTAGAAGATTGAGTATAACAGAGCATTGCATGTAAAGCAGTGTGCACAACTTTGCGAAAGCTCCAAAAATCAAAGCTCTGCAAAAGTCTAGTAAATTTTTTTATGGTATATTTATTAACATCGGATGGGGAGCTAAGTAAGAAATGAGTATTACTTTTACAAATTTCCATGCAAGTAATGACAATATTGAAAAAATAACTTTACAATTTTATTATATAAAATTAATCATATTTTTAAGTAAACTTGTTTCTATTTTAAATTTCAAACCAAAACATGACTCTAATAATTAAAAAACAAATATTCCGAAAACCTTATCCTTTCTCTCATTATTTTTTCAATTCTCTCTTCAACTGATAAATCACTTCCATTTCAATATATTAAACTATTAACTGAAAGTAAACTTCAAAATCATGACATCACTTTGCTATAAAAATTTTAGAAATTAAAAAATTAAATATAATAATAAAATCTTAAAAATGGAAATGTGGTTGACCATAATGACGACAAAATATTTTTTTATTAGTAAATTAACGTGGCCAGACAAAATATTTTTTTATTAGTAAATTAACGTGGCCAGAGCTTTGCCGGTGAAGAAACGTGTAGAGCTTTTCTTGTGCAGCTGGCAAGTTTTTAGACACAGTGAAAGTTTTGGGCACAGTGAAAGCCAAGCTCCGCACTAGCAGCAACACAACCGTGTAGAGCTTTTCTTGTGCAGCTGGCGAGTTTTAAGCATAGTGAAAGTTTTGGGCACAGTGAAAGCCAAGCTCTGCACTAGTTTAGTAAATCTTTTAGAAGTAAAATTTTTTAAAGTTTATTTGTTAGGGTGGGTTGGGGAGTTAAGTAAGAGATAATTATTATTTTTACAAATTTTAATATTAATAAGGACATTATTGAAATTATAGCTTTAAAGTTTTATTAAATTTATGAATTTAATCATATTTTTAACAGTTAATCATTAATTTGAAAGCATGTAAAATTAAGTATTTAGGAATATATTGTTGATTTTTTTTCTCTTTTTTGAAATGAAGACATGTAAACTTAAACATTGGTTAACACTTGGTGTTTAAAGTTTTTAAACAACTTGCGGAGCTTTGCATATAAAACAATACACACGAGCAGAGATTTCCGCAAAGTAAAACCTCGGCATAAGCAAAGCTCCAGACATGTCTAGCAAATGTTTTTAAGGTTTATTTATTAGCATGGGCTAAGTAGCTAAGTAAGAGACAACTATTAATTTTACAAATTTCCTCGTTTGTAACGACATTATTGAAATTATAACTTTTACATTTTATTAAATTCATTAATGATATTTTTACCAATTAATCATTTATTTCAAAGCATGCAAAATTAGGCATTTAAGAATATGTGGCATTATTTTTTTTTGAAAGAAAGGCAGGTAAAATTAAACATAAGTGTTTAAAGTTTTAAACGAGTGTGTAATTTTCAATTAAAATTCACATTACATAAGTATTATTACATATGACATTATTTAAAAGCATTAAAATATCAAATTTAAAAGTATGATTTTCAAAGTAATAAAATATTAATATTAACATATATTTTCAAAATTAACGCAAATGAATATGTGCCAGATTACAAAGAGAGTCCATTGTGTCGAGGAAACTTTTAAGTTTTCATTGTGCAAACCTTCACACTCTTCAAAATCTATTAATAATAAAATAACCATTGGCCATGTGCGTAATTGCAGAGAAAGATTTCAAGCACAAAGACGAACACCCTAGGTGCACTTGCAAGAAGTTCTGGAACCCATATGCTTATAGGCAGGGTTGCATGCATGAGTCGATGATATGTGGTTGAGTTGGGGCACCAGGTGACACAATCACAAGATGGATGCCAAGGGCGAGTTAGGCGGAGGGCACTGACCACACACACACAATAAGTGTAGGTCATGTTGTACCTATTTCCCGTAGGCAGTCCTTGGCTGCAAAAACTAGGCTAGGAAACCAACTCAACTAGCCTTTAGGTTCAAGTTGGCCCTTCAACCAGAGGGGGCTCCCTTAGTGGTTACGACGCTTTGTTTAACGTTGTTCATTTTTCACTGAACAACAACCTTTGAACCATAATGGCCAGATTTGTGGTTTTAATTGGAGGTGTTTGGTGATCAATGACAATCCCTAGTCATGATTAAAGGCTTCTCTCACAGGGTCCCTTTTGAAAGTGTCAACTTCCAACTTGACAAAATGAATTAGCTTTTTCAAGGATTATGACAAAAGAATGTAAGGGGATTCCTAATAATTGAGCAGTTAGACTGACTACTTAATAGCTAAGGAAATTTATATGCGTGTAGAAGATTTCTACCAAAAAAAAAAAAAAAAACAAAACAAACAAACAAACAAACAAAAAAACAAACATATCAAAGGTAACAAAGGGACAAAGTGAAACCGATTCCAAGAGGAGCAATTTCAGACAAATAGTCTAACAAGCTAATCTCTTTAAATGACTATCAGAAAAAATAAAGCAAAAACCAGTGAAAGAGGAGTTATCTTGGACAAACAATCCAATACACTGATCTCTTTCTAAATGTTATGATTTTGCAGGGAATTACTAGGAGATTAAGACTTAATCTACCTTACCCAGACATTCTTACAATTGCTTTGAACATATGTAGAACAAGTTATGAAAATACTAGAAAGACACATGACAAACACAAAATTCTGTCATAACTCGAGCTGGAAGGCCTTCATTAGAATTATACTAGAGAAGTTGTTACATAGTTAAAGAGCCTTGGCATCAAAATTACACTCCTATTACTTCAATTGATGAAGTATTTATACAATTTGTTACAAAATATCTTGATAGAAATATCAAGAGCTATTACAAATATCTGAAAACTGTATAAAAAAATTATAACACAAATAAAGGTAACTAAAATTATTTGAAGAGTTCTGGTACTATCCTTGAGGATTTCTGTTGCTAAAGAAGAGAAATTCGAATTGTTTAAAACTCATATTTGATGAGGTGGCCTTCAAGTCACTAACTATTTTTGAGCTTTTTCCTCTCGAATTTATGAAAAATAGGGTTTTGTAATACCTTTGCTTCTTCCAAACAATTACAGTTGTTAGAAAAATGAGAGACGTGGTTGTAAGTGACAATGTTGGTAACAAAAAACTCTTTCACATTTTTGGAAATTCATTTCCACATGCTTGGAAACCGCATTTGAAAATATTGGCTAAAAATAGCAAAATCTAGGAAAATATGCCTTTAAAGATGCACTTGTATCTCCCAAACCATAAAAATTGTTAGAAAACTGACAGAGGTTTTTGTACACGAGGAGGTTAGAAAACAAAACATCTTTTAGTTTTTCAAAATACGTTCTCATGGGTTTGTAAGAAATGTTTGACATTACTACAGGGAGAAAACATAATTTCAATCGACCATGAGATAGGCATATGACGTGGGGGTAGGAGATGATGTGGAGGCGGAAGGAAGGCCTGGAATGGAACAGTAAGCGAGAGTAGGATGAGGAAGGAGGAGATAAGTGGAAATGGTTGGCTGACGGGGAAATGCTGTGAAAGCTAACGTAATTAAGAAGGGTGGTTTACACAGGGAGTGAATGTGATTGGTGGAGTTAACTAACAAACGATGTGGTAGAAGGTGAGTGGCAGGAGCGAAACAGATAGGAGAGTAGTGTCGGGAGGCGGAGAAACAACTTTTCAGGGGGGGAAGCAGTTAGCAGTTTTACCCGAGGGGGGTCCGAAATGATGGGAGGCTACCACATTAGGGTGGGTGCGGTTTCGTATATTGCCCATTTTGGACCCCCCCCCGAACGGTAAAGTTCAGATGGTAAGGGGGGCCCAAAATCATATTCGAGCCGTCAGATGCGAGAAGATGGGCGAATATGGAGCGCGATGTGACAGAAGGTTAATCTCAAGTGACGAGATACTCGATGGCATTAAAGAGAATTATTTAATGCAATGCTGTTGAATGTGCAATATAAGAGGGGTGTTAAGACTTAGGGATATGAAGGTGGAGAGTAATGTGAGCAGAGGGGTGATATAAGGATTTAAAACTTAGAAATAGGATTTGTATCAAATAATTGACATATAAACCTAAGAGAAAAGCCTTTACTCCTATTGCATGAAAACACATTTGATTTTTGTTTGTAGCGCATTTAGAATAATAGCTCGTGCATTTATAAAAACATTTAGTGTGCTAAAATATGTTACAACATCAACTCCAATGGGGATTGTTTTCCCCTACAGGATGCAGAGAACTAGAAGACTAGTTGCCTTAAGTGTTTGACATGGATTCATACCATAAAACCATCAACCACTGATCTACCATCTTATGTAGAAATATAACCAATTCTCATGGATCAATCTATCATTTGAATACTACAGACTGCAACTTGCAACTGTAAAATGAAACCATATGCCTGCAGTAATTCAAATACTTTTTCATATTGAAATCTGAAAACTAAAAATTTCTAGAGACTGAAAATATAAGTTGATCTATCATATACTCTTCAAATCACACCACTCATAAACAACAAACACGCTAATCTACGGCATATTGAAATTCCGAATATCTATTCAATCCCCACACCTCTATTTAATTGAACTGAAAAAATTTACACTGTTAGGTGTAATTTTCTTTCCAATGTAACCTAATACGGAGTGGAGTTATTGACAAACCATATTGCTAGCACCTGAAAATCTGAAGAATATATACAATATGAACATGAAATCCCATGGGAAACTTAGACTCACAGGTGTACTTTAAAGGTTGCGTCCTCTATAGACATTTTAGATTCTGACCATAGTTGAGAGGAAGAGACATATACTATTGATTGGAAGTATCAATGAGCCTTGCATTGTAGTAGAGGCAGTTAAAATTTCGAAACAGTGGGATCGATTACCCAGTGGAATCGCCATATGACAAAGTGGAGTCACCAGGTGAAATAAATGCAACCAATACTAAATGCCTACTCCTTGTTCACTAGCAAGGAATAGATCTAATATTTATCATTCCCTGGAGAAAGATATCTTCGTTACTTTGCTCCCCGGCAATGATGCCCAATGATGTACCTGTTTCCCATAGGCAGTCCTTGGTTGCAAAAACTACACCAGGAAACCAACTCAACCAGCCTTTAGGTTCAAGCTGGACCTTGAACCATAGGGGGATCCCTCAGTGGTTACGAGACTTTGTTTAACGTTGTTCACTTGTCACTGAACAATAACCTTTGAAGAAAAATGGCTAGATTTATGGTTTTAATTGGGGGTGGTTGGTGAACAATGACATTCCCTAATCATGATAGAAGGTCTCTCTCACAAGGTCCCTTCTGAAAGTGTTAGCTTCTAGCCTGAGAGAATGACTTAGTTTTTTCAAGGATTATGGTAGAAGAATGTAAGGGGATTCCTAATAATTGAGCAGCCAGACTGACTACTTAATAGCTAGGGAAATTTAGATGCGTGTAGAAGATTTCTACATCCCAACAAAAACATATCCAAAGGTAACAAAAGGCCAAAGTGAAACCGATTCCAAGAGGATCTATTTCAAACAGATACTCTAACAAGCTAATCTCTTTAAATGGTTATCGGAAAACATAAAGCAAAAACTAGTCAAAGAGGAGGTAGCTTGGACAAACATTCCAATAAACTAGTCTCTTTCTAAAGGTTATGATTTTTTAGGGAATTACAAAGAGAATAATACTTAATCTACCTTAACCATACCTTCCTTCAATTGCTTTGAACATATGTAGAACAAGTTATGAAAATACTAGAAAGACATATGAGAAACACAAAATTATATCATAATTGGAGCCAGAAGGCCTTCATTAGAATTCTACTAGAGAAGCTATTACATAGTTAAAGAGACTTGGAATCAAAATCCCACTCGTATTACTTCGATTGATGAAGTATTTATACAATTTACTACAAAATATTTTAATAAAAATATCAAGAGATATTACAAATATTTGAAAATTGTATAACACAAATAGAACACAAATAAAGGTAACTAAAACTATTTGAAGAGTTTTGGTACTATCCTTGAGGATTTCTGTTACTAAAGAAGAGAAATTCGATTTTATTTTTATTTTATTTAATTTCTATTTTTTTATTTTTTATTTTTTATTTTATTTTTTTTTTCAGCTCATATTTGATGAGGTGGCCTCCAAGTCACTAATTGTTTTTGAGCTTTTTCCTCCTGAATTTCTAAAAAATAGGGTCCTTTAATACCTTTGTATCTCTTGAACCATAATAATTGTTAGAAAACTCAAAGAGGTTTTTGTACATGAGGAGGTTAGCAAAGAAAACCTCTTTCAGTTTTATAAAATACGTTCTCATGGGTTTGTAAGAAATGTTTGACATTACTGTGCTATATAGGGAGAAAACATAATTTCAGCTGACCATGAGATAGGAAATTGACGTGGGGGTAGGAGATGATGTGGAGGCAGAAGGAAGACGTGGGATGGTACAGTAAGCGAGAGAAAGTGAGGAAAGAGGAGATAAGTGGCAGTGGTTGATTGGTGGGGAAATGATGTGAAATCTGACGTAATTAAGAAGGGTGGTTTATGCGGGGAGTGAATGTGATTGGTGGAGTTAACCAACAAATGATGGGACAAAAGGTGAGTGGCAGGAGCTCAACGGATAGGAGAGCAGTATCGGGAGGCGGAGAAACAACTTTTCGAAGGGGGGGGAGAGATTAGTAGTTTCGCCCGAGGGGGGTCCAAAATGATGGGAGGCTGCCACATTACGGTAGACGTGGTTTTGTATACCATCCATTTAGGACCTGCCCTCCCCCCCCCTTGACAGTAAAGCTTAGATGGTGAGGGTGGGGGGGGAAATCATATTTAGGCCGTCAGATGTAGGAAGATGGGTGGAGATGGAGCACGGTGTGATGGAAGGTTAATCTCAAGTGATAGGATACTCGGTGGGGCCGGAGGGAATTTTTTAATGCAATGTTGGGGAATGTGCGATATAATAGGGGTGTTAATACTTAGGGATATGAAGGTGGAGAGTAATGTGAGCGGAAGGGTGATATAAGGATTTAAAACTTAGAAATAGGATTAATATCAAATAATTGACATATAAACCTAAGAAAAAATCCTTTACGCCTCTCCCATGAAAACACATTTGATGTTTGTTTGTGACGCATTTAGAATAGAAGCCTATGCATTTATAAAAAAAAATTGTGTGCCAAAATATGTTTCAACAGGTCGGGCGAGATGTGTGATTTGCATGAACTTCGCCACATGAGTGGAGGTTGAGCACGACGTGTGAAGTAAGAAAAAGGCATGAACTGGGCAAGACGTGCAATGGAAGTCACCCAGGAAAGATGTGTAATGGACATAATGAGTGTGGGTGAGTTTGGTGAAGCGAGAAGCCATTCCCCAGGCATGATTTCATGATTGAATGATGGTAGGGTGCCAAGGTGCTCGATAGAGTGTGGCATGTCATGCACGTCAGGGCAACCAATGAAAGGGTTGTGCCTGCATGACACACGGTGGGTCGACTCGACTTATGAAGGGGTGCCAACCTAAACAAATGAATGAAAAATGACATATATAAGTAAAGCATTGTCATTACCTTGAGTTGGGACCATGGCCAAATGGGCATCCATGACGATCCTTGATGACTTATAGAGGATGCACACCTAAGTCATGTGCTGCAACGGGTGTGGAGAATGGACATGACACATTGGACACATGGGTCGGGTGTTTGGCAGATTGGCTGGAAGAAGTGGACCCATGGGCGTTGCATAGAGTGCACACTAGAAAAGTGAATACCTTAGCCTGGCCCACACTGAGGTGAAACGCACATGCACCAGGAGGTCGATTGCATGCATGAGTCAACAAGAAGCAGGATAGATGAAGAGTTGGGCAACATGACAACATGATTCATGCAATGGCCATGTCAGGTGGAGGGTACCGACGATATGCGCATGACGAGCAAGGGAGGGGAAAGATGTGCGATGGGCATTGTTACGCAGTAATTTGTCACCGTTGGTCACCGTCCCTGTTGCACCCCCGCTGTCACACATTGGAGGACACATTTACGGACCTGTGACCAGTGACATAACTTGAAAACACTTGCATTGAGGCCTCCTGAGTATGAAGTTCAATAACCCTGAAGACACCTTCTGAAGATTAGCCTTGGAAAATGCCTTTTTCCCATTAGCGCGGGCCCACAGTGTATTACCCCGTGCCAATGGCTCAGTCCTTACAAAGAGGGTGCGCCCATAAGCGCTCTGTTCCAGAGCACTGCCCGCGCCACACAAATTAGGCATGATTTCTGGCCAACGCATGCTAGAATGCTTTTTCCCTTGCGACTCACTCAGTTCCCTGAAGGAAAAAGCCCACAAAAGCATTTGGGTTTCGGCTTTTCTATCCAAGGCAATGGCTATTATGAGACATTACCAAAACTCAGAATGTGTCCACATACAATGTATATCTCCTCTCCCTTTATCTATAAAAGCCTGTCT
>APFE030399004.1:0-38325 GCA_000404065.3 Pinus taeda
TGCTGGAAATGCGGAAAGAAAGGACACCTAAAGAAAGATTGTAGATCTCGAAAGGGAAAAGAAGGAGATGCACAACAAGAAAACAATTATGAAGAAAATGTGACAGGTGAGGTGTTACAAGATGCTTTGATTCTTTCTTTCGAAATATTACTGATTCCTGGGCGGTAGATTCAGGGGCCTCATTCCATGCCACACCTGATAAGAAATACTTTCATGACTATGTTCAAGGAGATTTTGGACAAGTTCGTTTGGGTGATGATAAACCCTGTAAAATTGTTGGAATGGTAAGGTTCTTGTAAAACAGCAGAATGGAAACCAATGGCTACTAAAGGAGGTAAGGCATGTTCCAGATCTAAAGAAAAATTTGATTTCAACAGAGCAGTTAGGCAGTGAAGGTTGTGTGACAACTTTCACAGATAAAGCTTGGAAGGTCACCAAAGGAGCCCTGGTAATAGCAAAAGGCGAAAAGGTTGGTACATTGTATTTATGCAATGGCATTTCTAACTCTGTTAATGCTTTAACCTCCAAAGGAGTAGATGCAGCATTATGGCATCATAGGCTTGGACACATGAGTGAAAAAGGGATGAAGATTCTTCACTCAAGGAATTTGTTGCCGGGTTTGAAGAATGTTGATTTGGACTTCTGTGAAAATTGCATTTATGGAAAACATAAGAGAGTCAGATTTCTTAGAGTTGGGAAAGAAAAGAAGAGCGAAAAATTAGAGCTTGTGCATACAGATGTATGGGGACCCGCTCAGGTATCATCTCTTGGTGGCTCTCATTATTATGTTACTTTTATTGATGATGCAACTAGAAAAACTTGGATTTATTGTATTAAGAATAAATCTAATGTATTTGATACTTTCAATAAATGGAAAGCTTTGGTTGAGATTGAGACAGGAAAGAAATGGAAATGTCTTAGATCAGACAATGGAGGTGAATATTGCAGCAAAGAGTTTGATAGGTACTGTTCATAGCATGGAATTCGCAGAGAGAAGACAGTTCCAAGAACACCACAAGAAAATGGTGTGTCAGAAAGGATGAACAGGACAATCATGGAGCGTGCAAGGTGCATGAGATTGCATGCAGGATTGCCTTTACAGTTTTGGGAAGATGTTGTAGATATTGTTGTTTATCTAATAAACAGAGGGCCTTCAAGTTCCTGGATGGTGGTGTTCCAGAGGAAGCATGGACAGGTAAAAAGGTAAACTACTCTATTTTAAAGCCTTTGGTTGTGAGGCCTTTGTCCATAATGATAAAGAAAATAGAACAAAGCTTGAAGCAAAGTCAAAGAAATGTACCTTTATTGGATATGGTGTTAATGATTTTGGTTATCGCTTATATGATTATGAAAATCACAAAATCATTAGGAGCAGAGATGTAATATTCAATGAAAAGGTCTTCTATAAGAATCAGTTGTAGGAAAAGAAACAGGAAAAAGAAAACAAGGAATACACAGTTCTTGATGAAATCACTGAAAAAGTAAAGGTGCCCGAAAATAATAATAATCAACAACCACAATAGCAAAAATCACCACAACAACAACAGGCACCCCAAACACCTGAAAGCGGTGTTAGAAGATCTATCAGGATAAGTAGACCCCCTGAACGATACTCTCCATTATATTATTTATTGTTGACTGATTCCGGTGAACCCGAATGTTATGAAGAAGCAATGCAGGTTGAAAGCAGGAAGAAGTGGGAGGTAGCCATGGAAGAAGAAATGGACTCCTTAAAGCATAACTAGACTTGGGACTTAGTCAGGTTGCCTGCAGGTAAAACTACATTTCAGAATAAATGGGTTTACAGGCTGAAGGAAGAATATGGAGGAAAATAGAGGTACAAAGCTAGACTTGTGGTGAAGGGGTTTGCACAGAAGAAAGGTATTGATTTTGATGAAATATTTTCTCCTGTTGTTAAAATGACTTCAATCAGAACTATTTTAAGTCTAGTGGTAGTTGAAGATTTGCATCTTGAGCAGTTAGATGTAAAGACAATCTTTCTCCATGGGGATTTGGAGGAAGAGATATATATGCAACAGCCATAAGGATATGAAGCGAAAGGGAAGGAGAAACTAGTGTGCAGGTTGAAGAAGAGCTTGTATGGCTTAAAACAGGCTCCAAGGCAGTGGTATCTAAAATTTGACAAGTTTATGTCTGAACAAGGTTATACTAGATGTCACTCTGATCATTGTGTTTATCTGAAAAAAGCAAAATGATGGCAGCTATATTATATTGTTATTGTATGTAGATGATATGCTTGTTGCAGGATCTAACCTGCAGGAAATAAATGTTCTCAAAAGAAAATTGGCAAATTCATTTGCAATGAAGGATTTGGGAGCTGCAAAACAAATCCTTGGTATGAGAATAACTAGAGACAGGAAAAATCGTAAATTAACATTGTCTCAGAATGAGTACATACAAAAGGTGTTGAAAAGATTTAACATGCACAATGCAAACCAGTTAGTACACCTTTTGCTAGCCATTTCAAACTTAGTAAGGAAATGTGCCCAAAGACCCAAGAAGACATGGATTATATGTCTAAAGTTCCATATGGATCAGCAGTTGAAAGCTTAATGTATGCAATGGTCTGCACAAGGCCTGATATTGCACATGCAGTGGGAGTTGTAAGCAGGTACATGAACAATCAGGAAAGGAACATTGGATGGCAATGAAATGGATTCTCAGATATTTGAAAGGTACCACAAATCAAGCATTATGCTTTGTTGGTTCAAACATTTCCCTACAGGGATACGTTGATGCAGATATGGCAGGTGACAGAGATAACAGTAGGAGCACTACAGGATATGTATTTATTGTTGGAGGAAAAACTATCAGTGGGGTTTCAAAAATCCAAAGTGTTGTTGCACTTTCAACAAAGAAAGTAGAGTATGTTGCTGCTACAGAGGCTAGTAAAGATATGATTTGGTTACAAAGGTTTATGGGTGAATTGGGTAAGGAGAATGATAAGGGCACGTTATACAGTGATAGCCAAAGTGCCATTCATCTTGCAAAGAACTCAACATTTCATTCTAGGACTAAACACATACAACTCAAGTACCATTTCATACGATCAGTGTTAGAAGATGGATAGTTGAAGCTCGAAAAGATACACACTAGCCAGAATCTCGCAAATATGCTAACAAAAGTTGTAACCGGGGAGAAACTGAGAACATGCTCAGTTTCAATTGGTCTTCAGGGATGATGATGAAGATGAGAAACAGCCAGGTCCAAAAGAGGAGTCATTGTCCAGCAAATGAAGCAACGATGGAGTTGCTACAATCATTCTCCAAGTGGGAGATTGTTGTGTGTGAGCATGATTGTTCAGAGGTCCTCTGTTCCAGTCGGTGTATCCCCAGGAGTTTGTACACCCCAGGGGGGACTGTGCCCCCGTGGGGGCGATCCCCCCCTGCTGGGGGGTCTGGGGCAGTGGTCCCCCGGGGGGCTCAGGGCAACGCCCCCGATGCTAAAAACAGATGTAAATTTCCTTGTAAAAGTATAGTAATTTCTAGTCAATCTGGGTCGTTCTTAGGAGATGATCTGACAGTAGAACTTATGTTTAGTTTAAGGTTTTTTGCCCTAGAAGGCAACCCCTCTCTTTGTATGAGGGCATTGTATTTGAGGCTGTGTAATAGATGTGTATTTTGTGTGTGAGCGGAAAACGAAGAGGTGAGACTGTGAGAGAAAACATAGCATATTACAGCGAATTTGCTGTAGGTTGTGTCTCTTCATTTTGCTGGATAATAGAAAGGAAGGACTGGCTGTTTGGGGTAGATGTAGCCCAAACTGGGTGAACCACGTATATCTGTGTCTCTCTTGTTTTATGTGCTTTTTGTGTTTATATTTCTACAATATTTTATGTGTTCCATTGCTCCGTAACATATAATTTTCTAACAGTCTAGTGCCATCGAGTAGTACACACAACGGTGCTCTAGATTCACCTAGTGCACCATTGTTTTTAAATTAAAAACCCAAAAATTGTGCACCATGTTGTTAATCCACATTGGCATTCAGAAAAGGTCATGACACTAGGTCTTCATTGCAGTGTAGCACTGAACTAGTGAAAATGAATTTTGCAACTAACATTTTTTAAAAATTTAGCACTACTATAGTGCTACTGAGTAGTATACACACTAGTGATTGAGAATTACTTAGCCCATTGTTATTTTTTCCTTTCAGAAGAATAACCCTCGAATGTTGCACCATTATATATTAAGCACTGGGACATACAAAATTCTATTAACGAAAGTGATGCTTATTATATGATTAGTGAAATGATTTTTTTCAAATTAAAAACCTTACCATCATGCACCATGTTTTTTATACATTGAGGATTTTGTTAAAAGGGAAAGAATCGATGCTTTATGTGAGTATAAGACCGAAATGGTGAAAATGAATTTTATGACTGTCATATTTTTTAAATTTTACCCTTGTATGGTGTTATCAAATAGTATATGCACCAGTGCACCTTATCTACATAGTGCACCATTGTTTTTATTTGTATAAGAAATAACCATGCAACGATGCACCATTTTCTATTAAGCATCGAGGCCTTCATTTCAATTAATGGCACCAGTGCATATAATATAAGAAGCACACCACTACTTTTAAATTGAAACCGCACAACGATGTACCATATTGTTTATGCACTAGGGCGTTCATATACAGGTTTAACACTGGGGGTGTCTTGAGAGTATAACACTGAAATGGGAAAAATGAATTTTACGACCAACGGTTTTTTAAGGTAAACCCTTTTCTAGTGCTATCGAATAGTATAAGCACCGATGCACCTTATGTACTTAGCCACCATTATTTTTTTATTTTTATAACAAATAAATCTTCCATGACCCACCATATGCTATTAAGCACTAGTGTGTCTAGTTATAGTAACACATTGATGTGTTAGTGTATTATAGACACACCATTAAAAAACTTCTCCTAAAACATCTTCCTACCTAATACTGCTAGTGACCTCTACTATAGACATATTTTTGGGCTATTTTTATAGGGTCTTCAACAAAAATCTCAGCTATAGGGTTTATTCCTTGTAGTGTCTCTCTCCTTCTCTCTCTCCACCCTCACCATATATATTTATATATTGTTCTACCTTTCCTCCTTTGTCTCTCTATATCATCCCACAAAACACACACATTCTCTCTCTCTCTCTCCATTTGTATATATGTCTCCCTCCCTCCCTCTCTTTGTCTCTCTCTTCTTCCCTTTCTCCCCCTTGCATCTATATCCCTATATCCCTTCCATCTCTCCTTTTTTATCTCTATATCACTCTAGAAACATACACATTATCTCTCCATATCTATCTATCTCTCACTCTCTTTCCCTCTCTCTCTCTCTCTCTTCCTCTTCTCTCTCTATCTCTCTTCTCCTTCTCTCTTTGTCTTCCCTCCAAATCTCCTCTCTCCCTGACTCTCTCTCCACTATTAACTCTTTATGTATTTTTTCTTCCCTCCCTCTCTCCTAATCCCTCTCAAGTCCTCTCTCTTTTCCTTCCTCTCTCTCCCTTTCCTTCCCTCCTCTCTTTATCTCTCACCCCATCTCTCCCTCTCTCTCTCTCTCCCCAACTGTTTCACTATCTCCCTCACTATATCCTTCTCTCTCTCCCCTTATCTAGCCCCTCAGTCTATGTGTTTCCCTCTCTCTCTTTCCTTTGTCTCCACATCTCTCTCCTCTCCTTCTCTCTATCTTCCCTCCTTCTCTCCTCTTTCACTTTCCCTCCCTTCATCTCTCCCTTTTCAATCCCTTTCTATCTCCACCTCTATATCTCTATGTCTATGCTCTTCCCTCTCTCTCTCGCGCTCGAACTCTGTTATTATCTCCCTCCTTCTCTCTCTCCCCCTCTCTCCAACCACCATCTCTATGTCTCCCTATCTCTCTTCCACTTCTCTCACTATATAAATCATCTCCTTCTCTTTTTCTTCCCTCCCCTCCTCTCTCCCTCACACTCTCTATCTCTCCCTTGTCAATCCCTCTCTCTATAACTCTATCTCTCTATATCATTATTCTTCCCTTCCTCTCTATCCTCCTCCCTCTCTCATTCTCACCATCCCCTCCTCTCTCTCTTCATTCCTCTCTCTCACACCTCACTCTCTCTCTCTCTCTCTCTCTCTCTCTCTCCAACTTTGTCAAAAATCTCCCTCCCACTCACATTCTACCCGCTCCCACCCTCTCCTTTTTTTTCTCTCTCTCTCCCCTCCATCTATATGATCTAGAATTATTACTTGTGTGATCAAAGATATATTTAAGGTATAAAATATTTTACATTTTAATTTTAATTATGAAATGAGTTATGGTTTTTAAACATATGGTTTTGATAATCCATGCTATTGGCTCATGGTATTGTAACAAAATCTATTTCGACGTTAATAGTATCCATCATAAAGTGGGGGTGAATATCGATGATTAAGAATATTGTTATATTGTAACTTTATTGTAAGTCTTAAGTTTTTATGTTCTTATTAATTAAATATAAATATTGTTACGAAATCATTACTAGTACCTACCTAGGCAGGAATCTAACAATAATTTATCTATTTATCACTATTACTTTAGCATTGACCAATGCGAATTATAATGTTTAACTTTCAAAAATAAATATTTATTTTTCAATATTATTAAAAAAAATAACTTTCAAACTTTTGTTGAACCATAACTTGAATGTCTTATTCCAACCTTTGCACAAGATAATGCCAAGTGGATAATTTTCTTACATATTTTATGGATATGGTTGCACTATTCATGCATAATTTTTAGGCATTTGAGTAGTAAAACTATCCAAAAATAAAATCCTTGAAAACATCTTCTGATCAAGTAAATAACATATTTACTATTAATTGCTTTCCACCACAATTTAAGAAATGTTTTCATAAAAAATGCATGAGAATAAGAAGTAAATACATATACTTACGAGGCGTTGCTTCCCACCATTATTTGTTTTTTCATAACACTTATTTACTTATCACTTCACATCTCAATTTATTAGTTGTATCCAAAGCAAGACTGTAAGATGACTTGTTTATTTACCACTATTAACTTGACATTACATTTCCCTCCAAAACAAAATTACAATATAACAAATTAAATTTTATTATTTTAATAGTTTTATTATTTTTTATTATTTAGCAGATTTAAATATTTATCCTATTTAATTACTTTAAATTTTTATTATTATTTTAGAAAGATTAAATATTTATGCTCATTTATATATACTGCAAAATCTCCCACATACAGGGCTCTATATTAGATACTGGGCTCTATATTACTTTTAACCTTTTATTAATTTTTAATTGAGTCGACATATACAAATTAACTAGGTGTTTTTTTTTCTCGGCAAAGACTAATTCTATTAACTGAAAAGTAAAATAGTATTACATGGAGTTGAGGCCTCATATAACAATACCCGAGAGCACTCAACGTATCAAAAATTGCCCCAGTATAGGAAGAACCTAGGAAGACCAGTTACAGAAAGCTAGAAAGCAGATGTAAAACCCATAAATAGACCAGTATAACATAAGGTGAGATGTAAAAACAAGACAGACATTTCCCTTGGCTATCCAGGAGATCATAATACTACCACCGCCCAAGGGGAAAACCAAAACGATCTGGCTGAAGATGCTGAGCCATGACTGCAAACAAAACTGCCTGAGAATGATCAACTGAGACATCATCAACATCAAAAGGAAAATTCGATCAGCCCCAGGTGGCTTTGAACATCCACATCCTCACCAGGTGGCATCTCCACCACTGGACACATAGTACCAATCCCCAGATCTTCGCTACCAGCGTTCTCACCCGTAGGGTTCACCATGGGAAGATGAGGGGCCTTGGAATTCCTTTCCCTGACTGCCAGAACAAAGCTTTCAAGAGGCGGAGATACTCTGGGAACGTCATCCGAGTCGAGCCTCTCTCCCTTTTGTTTCTCCGAGCTTCCCCCATCCGGGAACTGCTCACTGCTTTGAGAAGGCTCAGAATCCACGCACACCAGAGGATAAAGCTGGTTTTCTTCTTTCGAAAGGATAATTGTGATGTGAGTCGTGATCAATGGCCTAATGAGATTGATTTGGAACTTGAAGTGCGTGGTTTAAAACGCACTGTTCGGAGTCAGCCTGCGAGCAGGGCTAAGAGGATGCACATTCACCGGGGAGGAGGGGAGATTAACAAGAGACAGGGCAGGGTCCTCAAAACAACTTGCCTTCGAACGCCTTCGGCTACCTCGACACCCCCGAGATACCAGGCTCTATATTACTTTTAACCTTTTATTAATTTTTAATTGAGTCCAAATATAAAAATTAACTGTTAAATATGATTTTAAATGTTAAATTTTACAAACAATCAATGATCATTCTTATAAAATTATGATTATAACAAGTGTTTAAGAAGTAATTGTGATGATTTATTAAACTTAAAATAATAAAATAATATATGAAAATAAATCTTTTGGTGAAAATCACATAGTAGAACAAATCATTGATGGATTTCGAACCAACCAGTGTGGTTCATCTTCAGGACCACACTGAAGATGTTCATATTAGAAAATAAAATAAGGTACTTACTAAGATTATTTTTATTTTTAAGGAAAATGTATTTCTTTCAAGATAATACATGGGAAGTGATGTTTTTAATTAACAATTATTTTTTCTTGAATCTAATCTATGCTTTTTAATCTATTATCTTATAATATGATATAGTTTAAAGATTAACAATATAATGGATAATAGTTACATTAAGTTAGGAGTTAATCTTTAGAAAATAATAGAACAATAAAGAGTTATATTGAAACTTAATACTTAAAGGAAACACAACTATTGAATTATATGTCAAAAATATATCAAGGAATTGTGTGAAACATTTCAAGTTGGTTAGGTTTTAATTTATTAAGAACTAATAGAGGGTTCGAGTTCAATAATCGTTATGTATTAAGATATTTGCAGCAAATGGATTAGCGACTATTGAGATGTTGCGAATTAGTTTTTAGTGGAATGCAAGTTATAGATAAGTGTTACACTACACTAAAGGTTGTAGATTGCAGATCAATAGTTAGAGTGGAATTATCAGATATGGGTTATACATTATGCCTAGTGAATATGAAATAAGTTTCAAGATATGAAGTAACAACATGGAAACGTTGAAGTATTTATTTCATCTACTAAAGAAAATCCACAACATTCAACAACTTGTATGGTATCAAATCATTGTGAGGAGAAAAAAATCACTATCAGTACCAACTAAGTACTTTGTTGGATAATTTATGGAACTATTTCCATTAACAAAAATAATATAAATTAACCTATATTACCTTCTACTCTAGAGTATCATATCAATTCTTTAAGAAAACATGTGAACAACAAATATACAATCCCTTAAAGCATTGATATATATAAAACAAAAATGCAAGTCTAATACATGAGGTAAGGATCATAAGCTCCATACCATAATAATTAATAGTTAACTAAAGATTTAAATAAGGAGAAACAAAACCTAAAAATTATAAACATGGTTAGGAGCATGAGACAAAGTGGGGGCATAATGAGAAACCAAGGAAACAAGGAAGATGAAATAATGGGTTGAACTTTTTCACTTGTGGTGTCAACTATATATCGATATATGATAAATTTACAATGATCCTTTAACATTTAAAACTACTTTAAATGAAAAAAAAGAAGGTAATATTCGAATGAGTTTAGGATATCTACTAAAATTACCATAAAACAATAATAATAAAGTGGTTAATATTCATGGATAATATTGTGAATAACCATTATTATTGTAAATAATATGTTCGGTTGTGTTATATTCTTTCCATGACTAGCCTACATAGTTAACCGAGGGGTTAGAAGGGGGGTGGAGCCCCCCCTTCGTTCTGCCATTTGCATAGCAGGGGGAGTCATAGGGGGTTTGAGGGGTGCAGGTAACCCCGCTCTATGGGGTTTGGGGCAGCACCGTAGAAAATTTTCGTTTTGGACCCTATGTTAGGCTGGGAAGACCTACCTATGGTTTTGTGCATGATTTTTGCAGATGGTTTTGGATGCGATGGTTTTCAGTCCATGGTTTTCGATGCGATGGTTTTTGGTCCATGGTATTGGATGCCTAGAAATGTATAAATATGTATTATAACATTGAAAGGAACATAATGAAAAATCAAGCTGGTAGTCCCGGTTTTGGGATCCAGGGGAAAATCTCTATGTATATGTGTTTTATGTGTTATGCTCTCGCATTGTTTATTTTCTTTGTTTTAGAATTCGTATGCAAGTAATTTCTATATGGGGTTAAAACCTACATTTCGTATCACAGTTGTTTTGGCTTCAAGGGGATGTCTTTGTTGCTGAGGGGGTTTCACTCAGGCCTCTGGTAGACCCTGTTCAGTGGGAGATTTGTAGGATCGATTCTGGTGGTGAAAGAATATGGTGAGCAGTGGAAAGATAGAGATCAAGGAATTTAATGGTCAGAGTTTTTAGTTGTGGAAACTCAGGATGGACGATTTGTTAGTGGATAAAGATTAGTGGATCATGGTAGATCTGGGTACTAAACCAATGGGAGTGTCTGATGAAGAATGGAAGAAGTTGGATCAGAAGGCAAAGAGGATAATACGGTTGTGTGTCTCAGATTCAGTATTGTTGAATGTATCAGGGGAGGCTACGGCAAAGGCTTTCTGGGACAAGTTAGGGACTTTGTATCAATCTAAGTCTCTAGTGAATAAACTGTTGCTTTGGAAGAAGCTATATAACCTAAGGATGAAAGATGGAGACTCGATGATAGAGCATTTGAATGCATTTAATACTGTGGTAAGCCATTTATCATCTGTTGATATCAAAATTTCTGATGAAGATAAGTGCATTAGTTTTTTGTGTTCTCTATTAGATTCATGGGATAAACTTCTTATTTCAATAGGTAGCAATTCAACTGCCTTGCAGTTTGATTAAATAGTCTCATCCTTGCTGATGAAAGAGATGAGACACAAAAATATGGAGAGCTAGAATGGTGATGCCTTGTCTATATGTGGACGGTCCCATAACAGAAACGAAAATAAGTCATCAAGTGGGAGATATAAACCTAGATGGAGATCTAAATCTCCAAGAAAACCTGTCAAGGTGGTGTGATGGAAATGAGGAAAGGAAGGGCACTACAAAAGGGACTATAAATCTAAAGCTCTTGACAAAGGAAAGGGATCTGATGATGCTCCTTCTACAGAGGTGAAAACCACCTCAGATGAAAGTGAGGATGTGTACTTGGCTTCTTCAAGTACACATGTAGATCATGAGGCATGGTTGATTGACTCAGGTGTATCCTTTCACTTCACTCCCCATAGAGAGTGGTTCTATGAGTATGAGAAATACGATGGTGGTGATGTCTTCTTAGGGGATGATAGAAAGGCTAGAATCGTTGGTCGTGGAAAAGTAAAGTTGAAATTGCAAGGTGGAAGGGTTACAACACTTCCGGGTGTTCTACATATTCCTACATTAGCCAGAAACTTGATTTCTGTAAGCAAGTTGGATGATGCAGGTGTAAAGATGGTGTTTGAGAAGGATACCTGCAACATGGTTCAAGGAGCACTGATATTGATGCAGGGAGTTCAGATTGGAACTCTATAGAAGCTAAAAGGTAGCACTGTTGTTGATGGGTGCAACACTTCTGTGGTTCCTGAAATTGGAGCAGAAAATCTAGTGGTCTCTGGAGAGAAGACCATGTTGTGGCATCAAAGGCTTCGACATACTGGAGAGAAGGGCCATAAAATACTTCATGGTAAAGGTATGGTAGAAGGTATGCGTAACAACTCTCTGGATTTTTATTTATGTGAAAATTGTGTATATTGGAAGCAGAATCGCGTGAGTTACACCTCTGGTGGTAAGAGGGCAAAATAGATATTAGATCTTGTTCATAGTGATGTGTTTGGACCTGTGAAGCTTCCATCACTAGGTAAGTCTGTGTACTATGTATCATTTATACATGACTTCTCAAGGAATACATTGATATATATCCTTAAGAAGAAATCTGAAGTCCTTGACAGGTTTAAAGAGTTTAAGGCTCTAGTGGAAAACTGGATAGATAAGAAGATAAAGGTGCTGAGAACAGATAATGGTGGAGAGGTCTGCAGTAAGGAATTTGAAGAATTCTGTAAGAAGTGTGTTATAGCATGATAGAGGAATACTCCATATACACCTCAAAAAAATGGAGTTGCAGAAATAATGAATAAGATATTGATGGAAAGGGCAAGAAGCATACTCAGTGGTGTCAGGTTAGGACAAGAATTATGGGCAGAGTTGGTGGAGACAACATGTTACCTGGTCAATAGATCACCTTCATCACCATTGAAGGATAAGACTCCACAAGAGGTATGGATTGGTAAGAAACCCTCTCTTTCACATCTGAGGGTATTTGGATGTGATGCATATGTACATGTTCCAAAGGCGAAACGAACCAAGTTGGATAGTAAATCTGGAAAGTGCATCTTTATTGGGTATAAATATGGTTTAAATGGTTATAAGCTTTGGAACCCAGTAACAAGGAAGGCTGTGTAGAGTTGAGATGTGGTGTTTAGAGAGGTGAAACATGTTATTAAACATGAATTCCAACCAATGGAACCTAAGAAGAAAGAGTTTGAGCTAAAGGAGGAAGAATCAGACTCTACAGCAGAGGATTGGAATGAGAAGATGAAGAGCCACAAACTTCGGGTGTGAGAAGATCAGTTCGAGAAAGAAGGAAACCAGAAAGGTATATTCCATCTATTGTCTATTCAAATTTTTCTTTATCTATTACTGATGATGATTCGAGAATTGTGAAGCAGTAGATTCAGAGGATGGAAAACTCTAGAAAGAGGCCATGGTTGATGAAATAGCATCTTTGCGCAAAAATGAGGCTTGGGATCTGGTGGAGTTGCCGGCTGGAAGGAAACCCATTAGCAAAAAATGGGTGTTCAAGAAGAAGATAAATGCAGAAGGAAAGGGGGAGAAATACAAAGCTCGATTGGTAGCAAAAGGTTATTCCAAGGTGCCGGAATTGATTTTGGTGATATTTTTTCTCCTGTTGCCAAGGTAACTTATATTAGATTACTTTTATCTGTTGCTACTGCTTTTGGTTTTGAGGTAGAAGAGATGGATGTGAAAACAACATTTCTTCACGGGGATCTGAAAGAGGAGATCTACATGAAGCCACTTGAAGGCATTGTGGTGAGGGGTAAGAAAGAACTGGTATGCAAGTTAAAGAAGTCTTTGTATGGGTTAAAATAGTCACCAAGGATGTGGCATCAGAAATTTGATACATTTATACAGGGACTTAGCTTCACCAAAAGTAAAGAAGATCACTGTTTGTATTTTGAAATAATTGGTGACCGTGCTATTTATCTGGTCTTGTATATGGATGATATGTTGCTGGTTGGAAATGACAAACAAATTTTCTAGGATTTGAAGACCCAATTGTTCTCCAAATTCGACGTGAAAGATCTTGGTGTTGCAAACTATATTTTGGGCACAAAAATTAAAAGAGATTAGCCAAAGAGGAAGCTCTAGTTAAACCAGAGGAAGTATGTTGAAACAATATTACAGAGGTTTAATATGTTGGATAGTAAACTGATGAAGGTTCGTCTTCCTGTAGGTGTAAAGTTATCTACTAAACAATGTCCCAAGACATAAGAAGAGGAAGAGCATATCTCTCATGTTCCATATGCAAGTGCAGTCGGTAGCCTAATGTATGCAATGGTCTATACTAGACTAGACATTGCACCTGTAGTGGGAGTATTGAGTAGGTTTATGTCAAAACCAGGGAAGGAGCATTGGACAATAGTGAAGCAGGTTTTCAGGTATTTGCATGGCACTAGTGATTATGGTTTGTGCTACCAAGGAAGACTAGAAGTGGACAAAGTTTTGGATATATGTGGGTTTTTTGATGTGGAATGGGTTGGAGATTTGGATGAGAGAAGATCTACAAGTGGGTATGTTTTTAACCTATTTGGAGGTGCAGTTAGTTGGATGAGTAAGAAACAATTTGTAGTGGCATTATCAACTATAGAGGGAGAATACATGGCAGCCACTCATGCAAGCAAGGAGGCAGTTTGGTTGTAGAGATTGTTTTCAAGTATGGGGTTAGTATAGGGAGCTATAAGGATAGACTGTGATATCCAAAGTGCAATTTTCTTGGCAAAGAACCCTGCTTACCATTCGAAGAAAAAGCACATTGATGTTCAGTATCAGTTTGTGAGGGATATGATAGAAGACAAAAAGGTGTTGCTGGTAAATGTGGACACTTTGAAGAATACTATAGATGCATTGACAAAATCTGTGAGCTTTGAGAAGTTCTATTGGTGTACAGAAACAATGGGCATTGCAGGGCTGGATAAATGACTAAGCTCTATTGTGGCCCCCTGTGGAATGAAAACAAAAAGTGGGAGAATGTTGGGTTGTGTTATATTCTTTCCACGACTAGCCCATGTAGTTAACCAGGGGGTTAGAAGGGGGGAAAAGGCCCCCCTTCATTGTACTGCTTTCGTAGCAATGGGAGTCACAAGGGGTTTGAGGGGTGTAGGTAATCACACTCTATGGGGTCCAGGGCAGCGCCCCAGAAAATTTTGGTTTTAGACCCTATGTTAGGCTTGGAAGACCTACCTATGGTTTTGTGCATTATTTTCGCACATGGTTTTTGGACGCGATGGTTTTTGGTCCATTGTATTGGATGCCTTGGCATGTATAAATATGTATTGTAACATTGAAAGGAACATAATGAAAAATCAAGCTAGTAGTCCCGGTTTTGGGATCCAGGGGAAAATCTCTATGTATATGTGTTATATGTGTTATGCTCCCGCATTATTTATTTTCTGTGTTTTAGAATTCATATACAGGTAATTACTGTATGGGGTTAAAACCTACATAATACTCATTGTAAATAATATATTGTAAATAAGGTGGTATATTGTAAAAATAATAATATTCATGTCAATAATATATGGAATATTGCCATGAATTGTGATTGTTTTCTTTGGTTAAATTAAATCCTTAGTTTTTGTGGGTTATGCTAAACCATTACAATAAGAAGGTGGTTCATAATTTTCATGAATTCAAGTGGTTTTAGAGGATTCTAATTCATAACCATTAATCACACCAAGTGATTTTTCTCCAATTTTTTTCTTGTTTTGAATCATATTTATTAATGCATGCTAATATGGATCAGATCATATGATAAGTGAGAGAACTTAAATTACCTATATTTGCATGAATTTGTTGAATTGCACAATCTTGTTGTTCTCTCAATATATGACGTATTTATCTAATCCCTTCTTTAGTTATTTCTCACAATTCCTCTTTGCTTTGAACTCTCTCTCCTTTTTAAGATTGCAATTTTCAATTCCCCATGTTTGTTGTGAATTCTTATGTAATTTCCATGCTATTATTTTTCTATGAATTAATGTTTGTTGTTATTTTTCTATGCATGCAGATTTCAAATTTGTAATGTTAATTTTTTGGGGGTGACAACAGGATCTTGATCAAACTCCTAGGTCCATAGCTCTCTCATAAATGCGATCAAGTGATTTGAATTATACATTTCTAGCACTCGATTGAGAACTTAAGAACTCAATTGAGCTCTTGAGGTCCTTAAAAAAATAGATTCGACACCTTTTCTGCATATTTCTCTACAACAGCATTTTATACCCTATTATACTTAAGGTTGAATCTGTCCCCAAGTGGCGGAGTTGATCATGTTTGATTCATAAAGGAATACTATAAATGGCATATGATTTTAACATTTTCAAATTCATATGATATTTTTTCATCTAATTTCTTTTAAGCGTGATGCTTGAAATTTTTCTAGATGGTTTCACATGAGCTGAATAAAAAATCAGTAAAACTAAAATATACAAAACAAATAAAGTTCAAAAAATACAAGCCTCTTGATTTATGAGTCCTCCTTAAAAGGGTACTCTTGGCATTTGTATTTGTTTAAATAGTAGAAAAAATATTACATGAACAAATGTGTCTGAAAAATGCAATTGAAATATTAATTCGCCAACTTCGAAAAATAATGAAAAAATAAATTTTGCATAGAAAAGTAAAATTTTAATATGCATAACCTGGTTCTCTCTCTCTCTCTCTCTCTCTCTCTCCTATATATATATATATATATATATTATATATATAATATAGTCACACACACAAAACTTACACATTTTAGACTAAGTTATGCTACATGAATACATGCATACCTCTTAAGATGCGTGTAAATTTACGAGGACAAGGATTTCATTTAATGGAAAATTGACAGATTATATGACATTAATATTTTTTGTGAAAAATATCATTAAAATAACAAAATAATTCTCCACATTTGTTTTTTACTCCGAATCAAAATTCAAAATGCTTATATGAATTTTGAGAGTTTCAATTAGATAAAAGAGTAAAATTTTGAAATTTCATGTTCACATTTGGCCAAAAAGTGTAGACCATCTTTATGCTTTCACCCATATCACGTTTTCCGAGTGTTACCAGTTTGACCTGATATCCAAGGTCTGTTATGAATAAGACAACAACCTCTTGTGTCAAGGTCCCCAAATGTTAGAATAAATGCCACCATTACATTAGCTTCTTGAGAGCTCTTTGACGATATAAATTTTACCTCAATATATGTCTTAGATATAAAATTATGCCCTTTTGAAGTTTGGATCTTCAGAAGAGGCCATGTCATTGGTAGAACACCACATGGCACACACGTGCTCCCAAAATTTCCAACATGAAACTTCCACACCATCACCATGTGTGCTATACAGGGCACCCATGCCATGGAAAATTGGGTTACTTGACATGTTAAATTTATTCATGATGTGAAAAGGCCAAAGGAATAGGTCATTGGATGAAACATGATCCACATGTACACGTCTTGTTAGACGAGAGCCTATCAAGATTTCCCTCAATTCTTTTGTAAACTTAGTGGCCGAATGACTGTGAGCCTGGTGTGTCCTCCATGGGACAAGTAATACTTCCTTGGGGTCTATTCGTCTTCCTCTCTCCTCAAATATTTTGAGAGATCAGTGGTCTCAAGGCTTAAAATAATGACGAGTCCACTAAGGCATATATCATCTAAACTTGGCTTTTGGCCACAAAATCCCACATACAACTCCCCCACAAGTCTGATGGCCCAAATGGTCGATGGGGTCCACCCATTAACATCACGTCTGGTTAGCCCTTTTTTTTTTAGGCTCACCTAAACTCTTTCAATATTTTGATGGCATGATGGATTAGAGTGGGAGCCATATGATATGGTTCCACTGGGCCAAGTTTTTCCTGTTGGAAATAATACTGAGAGGGAGGCTGAATCAATATTTGCAATTCAATAATTTTTCAATTCCCATTCAGATTTATATATGTTACTGCAATGAAGTGAACTTGTGTGTCTACGCAAATGTGATTATGGAAACTACCGTATACCTAGATAACTTATGATTTAGTTAATTATCATGTGTTTATATTTTATCAGTGCATAAATATCTTATTATACAATGATTATGTGCAATAATAAGGTAATAAACCATCACAGATAAACAACACACATGAACACCAAGATTTAAGGTGGAAACCCAATGTTGAAGAAAAAACACCTGTTGTTGTCATCTTTTTCTTCTTTTAATATATAGAATTTTTTTTTACAATCTTGTACTAGTGCAGACTCATACTAGTACGTAGGCACCCACCTATAGAAGGCTAAGACCTTCTCTCCCTTTCTAGCTTCTTATGGAAGGAGGATACAACTCCGTAGCTCTTGTATTAGTTGATGTGTTTACTAGTACACAGGCATCGACCTACAAAAGGCTATGACCACCTTTCTCCTTCGAGGGACCATGTTTCATTGATTTTCAGATTAGATGCTCTTGGTACACAAGAACACAATATGAAGGCTTCATTTCATCCAATTTTCACACTGGACCCATCAGAGCTTTGAAACTCAAATTGTATTAACCAACATTTTGTTAATCTAAAAAGTCAGATCACTATCACCAGAACACTATGCTGAACTCAAAAACCTGCATCGTCATTTAGAACCAACTGCAACCTCAAAAATCATACACCAGAATGTATATGCTACTTTACTGAACCCAACTTGCATGCATACACAACTTATGTTAACCAAACGTGCGTACACCTTCAAAAGTACCGATACATAGATCTTTTGAATCAAGTTTATACCAACCAGCAATATTCTAAACATCTATTATCAATTTACAGAGCTCTAGATGGTCAGTAGAAGAGACAACCCTTCACTTAAACAATCCATCAATCAGACACAAAACTCCTTATGCATTCAGTTTTACATTCAGATCTAAGAAGACTTCATTGACAAACATCAGTAAAACAATAACACTAATAGTATAGATCAGTCATTTCTGAGGAATAGGCTTTTCCTTTTCATACACTACTTGGAAGAGTCGAACCTATGTGTACTCGTTCCTTTACTGAGGAAAACCAGCATATAGATCTGCAAATATTAACTCACAACTTCATAGTTATTTGAGACTTCAAACATACCCAGATCATGACATTTAAAGAATAAAACATGTGTAAGAAATCAAATCTAGCCCAACCAATATCAGATCATTCAATGATAAGTCATTCGCTGTCTCATGATCTTGATCCAACATTGAATTCAAGGTGCACAAAATATTTCGGATCATGTCACAATTATATCCATTGAAACATAAAATATACTTCAGATAGAAGTATTCCTGAGAAATCCTTTCACTTTCACACCTGACCCTTTGACCTTCTCTTCCTTATATAGTTTTTGGCCATCCTCAATACCTCGGACCAAAAAAAAACATAGATACTATGGTATTATTTGCACGGAATCAAATTACCATTACTCTATTCAATATTGTGGGCTAATACCATGGTATTGACCCTTGGTATTCTTTACTCTTGAATTTCCTTGATTTTCCAACCCATATGCGCTTTTCCTCTTGTAAAAGTATATGCATATGTATATGCTATTTTTGTTCTATGAACCTACATGTATAAACTTCTCTGATAAGCTGAACCTACGTATACATCTTAAAATATCTAAAAAGATCCTTTTCCTTCAAATTCTTGATTCTAATCAGTAGACCTTTGTTCGAACTTCCTGTTCTTCTCTACCAATGCCCTGTTACCTCTGAATTAACCTGTTACACTGTGAGCTGACCTGTGAGTGAGTTGCCATCAAGGAAAACAATGAATATCTAAAACCATAGCTGAAGTCAGTAACCATAATGCCAACAATGACGAAAGTTTGTGAAGGCTAATGCTCCCCCTAAACCTGTGCTACCTTTGCATTGTCAACAACTCATTTATCAAGGCATCTTCATCAAATAGATAAAAATCAATGAACAAAGCATATTAGTAGATTGTAATCATCAATAACAAACTAAACACCCATATTAGATTCTAACATATTGCTTTTCTATCAGAAAATCATATATGCTCCTATAGATACAAAAACTCACCGGCATATAGGAACCTTCCTCTAAAAATCTGGGTTTAACAACAGGATGATGCAGAAACTACTCCCAACTTTTATCTGAGATATTCAAATGTTTCTCTAGGAAGCAGTTTGGTGAATATATTAGCAACATGTTATTTAGAGGGAACATTCTCCAAATTAACCTTTTTTTCAAGCACTTATTCTCGTAGAAAATGGTACTTAATTGGTATGTGCTTTGTCTTGGAGTGCATGATTGGATTTTTTTGAAATGCTAATGGCACTTGTATTATCACATAGAATGGAGATGGGTGGAGTACATCTAATTTGAATATATTGCAATGTTTGCATCATCCAAAGTAGTTGTGTGCAGTAAGATGAAACAGCTACAGATTCTGCTTCAGCTATAGATAAGGTAGTTGAACTTTTTTCCTTGTTGAACCAAGACACTAATCGTGATCCCATGTAGAATGCACCTCCACTAGTGATTTTTCGATCATCAACATTTCCTGCCCAATGTGCATCTGCATATGCATGAAGAGTAAGATCAGTATCTTTAGGTTAACATAAAACAAAGTCTTGATTTCCTTGAAGATATTTGAATATTCTTTTTACAGCCTGAAGATGTGATTACTTTGGATTTTCTTGGAACCCTCTGACAATTCCTATTGCATGTACGATATCAGGTCTAGTACCTATTAGATAAAGAAAAATTCCAATCATATCTCTATATGCTGGTTGGTTCACTGCAGGTGATTCATTTTTATAACTAGGACTTCATCTTGTTACCATTGGAGTACATATTGGCTTAGAATATTCCATTCCGTACTTCAAAATCTTCTTGAGATATTTAATTTTTGAAATAAAAATACCATATTTTTTTGTTGAACTTGTAGACCAAGAAAATATGTAAGTTCACCACGTAAGGACATTTCAAATATTTGCTGCATAACTAAAGAAAAGTTCAAACTCATAGATTCTTCATTGCTTCCGAAGATGATATCATCAACATAAACAAAAATAATTAGTAGTTTATCATTCTCGGTCTTGGTGTATAAGTTGTTGTCTGCAGATCCTTTTGCGAACACTTGTTGTTCTAGACATTTTTCAAAGCAATAATACCAAGCCCTTGGAGCTTGTTTTAGTCCATAAAGATCCTTTGTGAACTTGCATACAAGTTTTTTACCATTTCCTAGAATGAATCCTCCTGGTTTCTCAATATAAACTTATTCTTCTAAATCTCCATTAAGAAAAGATGATTTTACATCCATTTTATATACTTTGAATTTTCGAAAACTAGAAAGAGCAAGAAACATTCTTATGGATTCAAGTATGGCAATAGGTGAATTTTTTTTTTCAAAGTCTATAACTTCTTACTGAGCATACACTTTACAAACTATTATTTCTTTGTTTCTAATAACCCTCTCCATTTTCATTCAACTTATTCTTAAATATCCATTTTCTTACAATAACGTTTTTATCATGACGTCTAGGAACTAATTCCCAAGTATCATTCTTTTCCATTTTGTCAATTTCTTCATCCATGAATTTAACCCAACATTCATCTTTGCTAGCTTCATTTACATTCTTTGGTTCTATGCAGGATAGTAATGCTAGATAACTTGAGGTTCATGTAATCGTTCTTCTTGTCTATACTCCAAGCCCTTTTTTCTCCTAGAATTTTAGATTTTGGATGATTCTTTTGAAGATACCTAGATAGAGTATTTTCCCTGTCTGTTGTATCTTTTTCTGGTGCTTCATTGGTTTCTTCCTCTATATAATTTTGATTTGATATAGGAAAGAATTCACTGTCTTGCTCATTGTCATATTCCTCTGTTGATTTTATTTGTTCCAGATTTCCTCATGCTTCATCAATTACTACATCAATGCATTCAATAATTTTTTGAAGTAATTTATTGTAACATTTGTATCCTTTACTTTTGGATGGATAACCAAGAATAATTCCTTCATCTGCTCTGGGTTCAACTTACTAAGTTGTTCATCAGTCCTTTTGATGAAACATTTGCTTCCAAAATCTATGAAGTGTTTTACAGTAGGAGGCTTATGATACCAAACTTCATATGGAGTTTGATCGCAATTTATTTGAACATTATCTTTGTTGAGAATAGTCATGGCAACAAATGTAGCTTCACTCGAGAAGGTGGCAGGAGTTCGAGATTCATCAAGCATAGCTTGAGCCATTTGTTGAACTGTTCTTTTCATTATTTCTACTACGCAACTTTGTTGAGGAGTTATAGCAATAGAGAACTTCCTTTTTATTCCATGTTGCTCACAAAAATCAAAGAATTCATCTGATATGAATTCTCTCCCTCGATTAGATCTAAGACATTTGATTTTTCAATTTGATTCGTTTTCAAATAAATCTTTGAAGGCTTTAAAATTTTCAAATGCTTCATATTTATGCTTTATTAGACCTACCCAACACATTCTCGAAAAAACATCAATGAATAAAATAAAGTGTTATTCTCCATGAGGTGACTTTTTCCTTGTTGGTGCACACAAATTAGTATGGATGAGTTCAAGAGGCAGCTGATCCTTCTTTTTCATTGAAATGAAATCTAGTTTGCTTACTAACTTGACATGGTTTGAAAATGATATTTTTTGGGATGATGATATCTGGAAGATCACGAACCGCCTTGAGTCTACATGCTTTTCTTATTTGAAGAAAATCTTAGATGCCCCAATCTCCTATGCCATAACCATTTTTCATATATTTCTCTTAGGTAGCATTGTTTTTATCCTCCTTTTAGTATGTATAGATTTTTTGGAGTTCTTGTACTTTGATTATGGTCTTCCGTATATCAAGCTCATGAACCACACATCTGTCTAATCGAAACACAACTTCATTTCCTTGATCACACATTTTACTGAGACTCAACAAGTTATTTTTTAAACCATCAACATACATGGCATTTCCAGCTTTAACCTTTTCTTTCAAATAAACATAACCTTGACCTTTAATGACAACTGGTGTGTCATTTCCAAAGGAGACATTCTTTTCCTTTTCTAAAGCATTATATGAATGAAGTTTTTCTTGATCACCTATCATGTGTTAGGGGCATCTGTTGTCGATGTAGCACTGATTCACTTGTCCTTCTACAAACAAAGCTATGCCACATCTTTCTTATTGAAATTCCTTCTTTCTCCATATCTTTTAATTTGATGAGGTTTGCTCCTTTTGAAGAGTTGGCAGAAATTTGCTCCTACGTTTAGATTCTTAAAGACCAAATTTATTACAAAACGAACATTCAATTTCATCTTCAAGAGGAGAAATGTTATTATAGGAACTTTTCTTGATTCTTGTTATGCTCCTTTGATTTTGTGCTTCTCTAGTCATGATGGCTTTGTAAACAACACATTGAGCAGCCTTATGCCCAAAGTTATGGTATGAAAGACATTGTCCGTTAAAGAAGTTTCTGGGATCATAGAATCTTTTGTCATTATTTACCTATTGCTTGATGATTTTGTTGATGTTCATCCTTGGAGTAAATTAAGCATGATTTACCTAATGAGTACTTTTAGGCTTTTGTTGATGATTGACATATTGTTCACTAGTCTTTGCTACATCAAGATAGCTTCTAGTGGAGGCTGACAACTTCTTTGATTGGGATGATTATTTAGTATATGCAAGACATATCTTTATAAGTGGAGAACGTTGAACTTTGATGATTTAATTTAAAGTTTCTAATCCTTTAGCAATTCTAAGATTAAGAGATTTTGTCTTCTGAAGTTCTTTTCTTAGACCCACAACTTCACGTTCTAGTCTTTCATTGTGCTTTTCTCTTTTAGTGAGTTGATATGTCAAAATGTCTATGATCATATTATTTTCTTCTAAACAATTTTTTCTATTTGTGATTTCTTCAAGAAAATCTTCCTCTTTTAAGGCATCCAAAAAATATTGTTTACTAGTCTTTGCTGCAAATCTAAGATTAAGAGATTTTGTCTTCTCAAGTTCTTTTCTTAGACCCACAACTTCACATTCTAGTTTTTCATTGTTCTTTTCTCTTTCAGTGAGGTGATGTGTCAACGTGTCTATGATCACATTCTTTTCTTCTAAACAATTTTTGAGTTTTTGATTTCTTCAAGAAGATATTCCTCTTTTAAGGCATCCAAAAAATCATCATTGTCATAAGCCATGAGTAGTTTATAATCTTGTTCAATTTCATCTTCATCACTATTAGATAATCCATCACTACCTTCATGGGTATAATAACTTCTTCTATTAACAACCTGTTATCTATTACCTTTTGCATATTCCTTTCCCTTTTCATATTTATCTTTATCAGGACATTTGGCAACATAATGGCTGACTCTACCTCAAGCAAAGCATTTGAATGGTAACTTACCTTTGAATTCTCTAGAAACCCGTTGAAGCTTCTTGACAAAGTTTGCCTCATCTTCTTCTTCTGAAATATATCCTCAGTCATTGTGCTCTTCCTTTTTTTTCCCTTTGCCAAAGCTTTGAAAGTGGCTTCTCTCATATATGATGGACCTCCTTTCCTCATTCCAAAGGAAGTTAGAATTCCATGAAGTTGAACCACAATAATAAAGATCCTACTTTTCTTCTATGGGACATACTTTTGACTCAAATTTAGAAGACAAAGATATTAAAAGTTTCTCTACTAAATTAACCTCATTTTTTTCTTCACCCAGATTCTTCATACAATTAACAATCTCATCTACATGTAAAAAGTAACTAGAAATAATTTCATCACTATGCATATTAAGAGTTCCATATTGAATTCTGAGAGTTTGGAGCTTAGCATGTTTTACTTGAGAGTCTCCTTCATAGTTATGAATGATTTTGTGCCATATCTCTTTGGGTGTCTTGCGCTGCATGACTTTGATAAATTTTGATTCTAAAAAACTCCTCAATAATGTATTGACTGCTTTGGCATTGGTTTCATATAAATTCTTACCTATTTAATTTGTAGGTATTGCTTCTGGAAATTGATATCCTCCTTCCATAATTTCTCAAACATCAGCTCCAAGTGACAGAAGGTAGGCTCCAGTTCTTATTTTCTAATATAACAAGTTCCTGCAATAAAATATTGGTGGTCTGATAGATCCCATGCCTTCATGATTGTTCATCTTGGAACATCTCCCTTCAAGTGATCAATCCTCTTCTGAAGGACCTACTTTGATACCAATTGTTGGAAACAATCCTGAGAGGGGGGTGAATCATTATTTTCAAGTCAATAACTTTTGAATTCCCAATCAGATTTATATACGCTACTTCAATGAAGTGAACTTGCGTGTGTATGCAACTGTGATTAAGGAAACCAGTGTATACCCAAAAAACTTATGATTTAGTCAATTTATCATGTATTGATCTTTAATCAGTGCATCGGTATCATATTATATAGTAAATATGTGCAGTAATAACATAATAAACCATGGCACATAAAAAAACACATGAACACCAAGATTCAAGGTGGAAACCCAATGTGGGAGAAAAACCACCTGCTATTGTCATCTCTATCTTCTTTTAATATAAAGAAAATTTGTTTACAATCTTGTACTAGTGCAAACTCATACCAGTACGTAAGCACCCACCTGCAAAATACTACAACCTTCTCTCATTTTCCATCTTCTTCTATAAGGAAGCTACAACCCCCTAGCTCTTCTACTAGCTGATATGTTTACTGGTATGTAGGCATTGGCCTACGGAAGGCTACAACCTTCTCTCTTCTTCTAGGGACTAGGTTTCATTAATTTTTAGACACAATGCTCCAGATACACAAAAGCACAATATGAAGGCCTCGTTTCATCAAATTTTCACACTGGGCCCATGACAACTTTGAAACTCAAATTGCATCAACCAACATTTAGTTAATCTAGACAATCATATCATTGTCACCAGAACACTATGTTGAACCCATAAACCTACATCATCATTCAAAACCAGCTGCAACCTAAAAAATTGTACATTAGAATGTACATGCTACTTTACTGAACCCAATGTGTATATGCTACTTCCTTTGCCAAACCTTTGTACACCTTCAAAACTACTGAAACATAAAACTTCTAAATCAGGTATGTACCAACTAGCAATATTCTGAAAACCTACTATCAATTTACATAGCTCTAGATAGTCATTAGCAAAGATAACCCTTCTCACTTAAATAATCAATTAATTAGACACAAAACTCCTTATGCATTTAGTTTTACATTTAGATCTAAGATGACTTCATTGACAGACATCATTAAAGCAGTAACACTAATCACATAGATTAGGAATTTCTGAAGAATAGGCTTTTCCTTTACGTACGAACCTTTGAAGAGTCGAACCTATGTATATATGTGCCTTTACCGAGGTGAACCGACGTATATATCTGCAAATATTAACTCACAGCTTCACTGCTATTCGAGACTTCAGACATACCTAGCTCATGACATTTAAAGTATAAAAAATGTGTAAGCAATCATATCTAGCCCAACCAATATCAGATCATTCAATGGTAAGTCATTTCAGGTGTCATGATCCTGATCCAACATTGAATTGAAGGTGCACAAAATATTTTAGATCATATCACAATCATAGCCCCTGCAACATAAAATATACTTTAGATTGAAATATTCGTGAGAAACCCTTTCACTTTCACACCTAACACTTTAATCTTCTCTTCCTCATATAGTTTTTGGCCTTCCTCAATACCTCAGACCAAAACAACACTTAGAGACTATGATATTCTTTGCACAGGATCAAATAACCATTAATACGCTCAATATTATGGGCTAATACCACAGTATTGACCCTTGGTATTATTTACTCTTCAATTTCCTTGAATTTTCAACCCATACGTGCTTTTCCTCTTGTGAAAGTGTGTGTATACGTATACACTATTTTTGTTCTATGAACCTGCGTGTATACGCTGCTTTGATAAAGAAAACCTACGCATATAGCTTAAACTATCTATAAACATCCTTTTCCTTCAACTTCTTGATTCTGATTAGTAGACCTTTGTTGCAGCTTCATGTTCTTCTATACCAATGCCCTGATACCTCTGAATTGGCATGTTACACTATGAACTGACCTGTGAGTGAGTTTCCACCAAGGACAACGCCTGTATCATAATGCCAACAATATCCCCCTTTGGACTTTATGGCAACCATATTGGTGTTGATTATTGAAAACTATAGAAACTATTAGAGATATTGAGAAACACCAAATTACTCTCCCCTTTTGAAATCAAGGGAAAACATAGTACCAATATTTTATCCCCCTTTGAGATTCACTATGTTGTCCATGCTCCCCTTAGGTACATCCAGAGTATATACAAGATATAAATATCTAAAACCATAGCTGAGGTCAACAATGATAATGCCACAATGACGAAAGTTTGTGAAGGCTAATGCTCCCCCTGAACTTGTGCTACCTGTGCATTTTCAGCAGCTCATTTATTAAGGCATCTTCACCAGTTAGATAAAAACCAATGAACAAAGAATATCAGTAAACTATAATCATCAATATGAGTCTGGGAACCCATATCAGAGTTTGGCCCACTCTTTTATATCAGAAAAGCATATACACTCCCGTAGTCACAGAAAATTGTGTATATACATGACTATGCTTCAAGAAACCTGTGTATAGGAATCTTCCTCTGAAAAACTGGATTTAACAATTGGATGATGCAGAAACTAATCCTAGCTTTTGCTTGAGATATTCAAATGTTTCTCTGGGAAGCGGTTTGGTGAATATATCAACAACCTGTTCTTTAGAGGGAACATACTCCAATTTAACCTTTTGTTCAAGCACTTGTTCTCATAGAAAATGGTATTTAATGGGTATGTGCTTAGTGTTGGAGTGCATGACAAGATGTTTTTAAATGTTAATGAAACTTGTATTATCACATAGAATGGAGATGGGCAGAGTATGTGTGATTTGAATATCTTGCAATGTTTGCATCATCCAAAGTAGTTGTGTGCAACAAGATGCAACAACCACATATTCTGCTTCAGCTGTAGATATTGCAATCGAACTTTATTTCTTGCTAAAACAAGCCACTAACCATGATCCCATGTAGAATGCACCTCCACTAGTGGTTTTTTGATCATCAACATTTCCTACCCAATCTGCATCTGTATATGCATGAAGAGTAAGATCTGTATCCTTAGCATACCATAGACTGAAGTTTTGGCTTGCTTGAAGATATTTTAATATTCTTTTTACAACCTAAAGATGTGATTTCTTTGGATTTGCTTGTAACCTTCAGACAATTCCTACAACATGTACGAAATCAAGTCTAGTACCTGTTAGCTAAAGTAGAATTCCAATCATAGTTTTGTATGATGGTTGGTTCACTGCAGGTGATTCATTGTTAGAATTAAGACTGCATCATGTTACTATTGGAGTAGATACTGGTTTAGAAGCTTCCATTCTGTACTTTGTCAGAATATTCTTGAGATATTTAGTTTGTGAAAGAAAAATACCATATTTTGTTTGCTAAACTTGTAGACCAAGAAAATATGTAAGTTTACAAAGTAAGGACATTTCGAATTCTTGCTACATAACTAAAGCAAAGTTGAGACTCATAGATTCTCCATTTCTATGGAAGATCATATCATCAACATAAACAACAATAATTAGTAGTTTATCATTCTCAGTCTTGGTGTATAAGTTCTTGACTGCAGATCCTTTTGGGAACCCTTGTTGTTGTAGGTATTTTTCAAGGTGATAATGCCAAGCCCTTTGAGCTCTTTTAAGTCCACAAATAACCTTTTTGAGCTTGCATACAAGTTTTACATCATTTCCTAGAATGAACCCTTCTCGTTGCTTAATATAAACTTCTTCTTCTAAATCTCTATTAAGAAAAGATGATTTTACATCCATTAGATATTACTTTGAATTTTCGAAAACTAGAAAGAGCAAGAAACATTATTTTGGCTTCAACTCTAGAAACAGGTGCAAAAGTTTCTTCAAAATCTATACCTTTTTGTTGAGCATACCCTTTACAAACAATTATTCCTTTCTTTCTAATAACCCTCTCCATTTTCATTCAACTTATTCTTAAATATCCATTTTGTTCCTATAACATTTTTATCATGAGGTCTAGGAACTAATTCCCAAGTATCATTGTTTTCAATTTGGTCAAGTTCTTCATCAATGGATTTAACCCAAGATTCATCTTTGATAGCTTCAATTACATTTTATGGTTCTAAGGAGGATAATAATGCTAGATAACTTGAGTTTCCTGTAAGAGTTATTCTTGTCTATACTCCAAACCCTTTTTCTCCTAAAATTTGAGATTCTGGATGATTCTTTTGAACATACATGGATGGAGTCCTTTTACTATCTTATGTATCTTCTTCTTGTACTTCATTGGTTTCTTCCTCTATGTCATTTTGATTTGATATTGGAAAGAATTTACCATCTTCCTCATTGTCATATTCCTCTATTGATTTAATTTTTTCTAGATTTCTGCATGCTTGATCAATTACTACATCAATGCATTCAACAATTTTCCGAGGTCTTTTATTATAACATATGTATCCTTTACTTCTAGATGGATAACCAAGAAGAATTCATTCATATGCTATGTGTTCAAACTTATAAAGTTTTTTGTCAATCCTTTTGATGAAACATTTGCTTCCAAAAACTCTAAAGTGTTCTATAGTAGGAGTCTTACCATACCATAGTTCATATGGAGTTTGATCGTTACTTACCTAAACATTAGCTTTGTTGAGAATAGTCATGACAACAAATGCAGCTTCACCCCAGAAGGTGGCAGGAGTTCCAGATTCATCAAGCATAGCTCGAGCCATTTGTTGAATAGTTATATTCATTATTTCTACTACACCACTTTGTTGAGGAGTTCTGGCAATAAAGAACTTCCTTTTTATTCCATGTTGTTCACAAAAATCAAATAATTCACTTGATATGAATTCTCCCCCTTGATCAGATCTAAGACATTTTATTTTTCAATTTGTTTCATTTTCAGCTAAAGATTTGAAGGCTTTAGACTTTTCAAATTCCTCATATTTATGTTTTATTAGACCTATCCAGCACATTTTGGAAAATTCATCAAGGAATAAAGTAAATTATTCATCTCCACGAGGTCACTTTTTCCCTGTTGGTCCACACAAATCAGTATGGATGAGTTCAAGAGTCTTACTAGATGATCCTTCTTTTTCACTGAAATGAATTCTCGTTTTCTTACTGACTCGACATGGTTTGCAAATGGTATTTTCTGGGATGCTAATATCTGGAAGATCACGAACCACCTTGAGTTTGCATGCTTTTCTTATTTGATAAAAACTTACATGCCCCAAAGTCTTGTGCCATAACCAGTTTTCATCTCTTTCTCTTAGATAGCATTATTTTTATCCTCCTTTCAGTATGTATAGATTTTTTGGAGTTTCTATACCTTTGATTACGATATTTCCTGTATCAAGCTCATGAACCACACATATGCCTGATCGAAACACAAATTCATTTCCTTGATCATACATTTGACTGAGACTCTAGAAGTTATTTTTTAAACCATCAACATAAATGACATCTCCAACTTTAACCTTTTCTTTCAAATAAACAGAACCTTTACCTTTAATGACAATTGGTCTGTCATTTCCAAAGGAGAAATTCTTTTCCTTTTCTAAAGCATTATATGAATGAATTTTCTCTTTATCACATGTCATGTGTTAGGAGCATCTGTTGTTGATGTACCACTGATTCTCTTGTCCTTCTACAAACAGACATATGCCACATCTTTCTTATTGAAATTCCTTCTTTCTCCATATCTTGGAATTTGGAGAAGTTTCCTCCTTTTGAAGAGTTGGCTGAAATTTTCTCCTACATTCAGATTCTTCATGATCAAAGTTATTACAAAACGAACATTCAATTTCATCTTCAAGAGGAGAAAATTTATTATAGGAACTTTTCTTGATTCTTGTTACACTCCTTTGATTTCGTGCTTCTCTAGTCATGATGATTTTGTAAACAACACATTGAGTAGCCTTATGCCCAAAATTGTGGCATCAAATACATTGTCCATTAAAGATGTTTATGCAATTATAGAATCTTTTGGCATTGTTTACCTATTCCTTGATTATTTTTTTGATGTTCATCCTCAGAGTAAATTGAGCATGATTTACCTGATGAGTACTTTTATGATTTTGATGATGATTGACATATTGTTCACAGCTCTTTGTTGCATCAAGATAGCTTTTGGTGTAGGCTGACGACTTTTGTGATTGGGATGATTCTTTAGTATATCCAAGGCCTATATTTATAAGAGTAGAATGTTGAACTTTGATGATTTCATTTGAAGTTTCTAATCCTTTATCAAATATAAGATTAAGAGATTTGGTCTTCTCAAGTTCTTTTCCTAGACGCACAACTTCACATCTAGTTTTTCATTGTGCTTTTCTCCTTTAGTGAGTTGATGTGTCAACATGTCTATGATCATATTCTTTTATTCTAAACAATTTTTTCTATTTGTAATTTCTTCAAGAAAATCTTCCTCTACTAAGGCATCCAAAATATCATCATTGTCATAAGCCATGAGTAGTTTATAATCTTATTCAATTTCAGCTTCATCACTGTTACATAATCCATCACTATCTTCAAGGGTACTTTAAATTCTTCTATTAACAAGCTCTTATCTATTTCCTTTTGAATATTCCTTTCCCTTTTCATATTTATCTTTATGAGGACATTTGGCAACATAATTGTCGGCTCTACCATAAGAAAAGAATTGGAATGGTAGCTTACCTGTGAATCTTCTAGAACCTCGTTGTAGCTTCCTGACAAAGTTTGCCTCATGTTCTTCTTTTGAAATATATCCTGATTCATTGTGCTCCTCCTTTTCTTTTCCCTTTATTGAAGCTTTGAAGGTGGCTTCTCTCATATCTGATGGACCTCCTTTCCTCATTTAAAAGGTAGTTAGAATTCCATGAAGTTGAAGCATAGTAATAGATTGAAGATCTTGCTTTTCTTCTATGGAAGATACTTTTGACTCAAATTTAGAAGACAAATATTTTAGAAATTTATCTAATAAAGTAACTTAATTTATTTCTTCATACAATTAACAATCTCATCTACATGTAAAAAAGTAACTAGAATTACTTTCATCACTATGCATATTAAGAGTTCCATACTAAATTTTCAGAGTTTGGAGCTTAGCACATTTTACCTGGGAGTCTCCTTTGTAGCTTTAAATGATATTGTGCCATATCTCTTTGGTTGTTTTGAGCTGCATGACTTTGAGAATTTCTGATTCTAACAGACTTCCCAATAAAGTATTGACTGCTTTGGCATTGGTTTCATATAAATTCTTACCTACTGAATCTATATGTATTTCTGCTAGAAATTGATATCCTCCTTCCACAATTTCCCAAATGTCGGCTCCAAGCATCTAAAGATAGGCTCCGATTTTTATTTTCCAATATACCAAGTTGTTCCCATTGAATATTGGTGGTCTGGTAGATCCCATGCATTTGTGATTGTTCATGTTGAAAGATCTCTTTTCAAGCGATCAAGCTTCTTCTGAAGGACCCGCTCTGATACCAATTGTTGAAACAATACTAAGAGGGGAGGTGAATCAGTATTTGCAATTCAATAAATTTTAAATTCCCAATCAAATTTATATACACTACTTCAATGAAGTGAACTTGTGTGTGTATGCAACTATGATTAAGGAAACCAACGTATACCTAGAGAGCTTATGATTTAGTCAATTTATCATGTGTTGATCTTTAATTAGTGCATCAACATCTTATTATACAGTAAATATGTGCAGTAATAAAATTATAAACCACCATACATAAGCAACACAAATGGACACCAAGATATAAGGTGGAAACCCAATGCGGGATAAAAACTAACTGTTGTGGTCATCTCTATCTTCTTTTAATATAAAGCAAACTTGTTTACAATCTTGTACTAGTGCAGACTCATAACAGTATGCAGGTACCCACCTGTAGAAGACTGCAACCTTCTCTCATTTTCCAGCTTCTTCTAGAAGGGAACTACAACACCCTAGCTCTTGTACTAGTCGATGTGTTGACTAGTTCGTAGGCACCAACCTATAGAAGGCTACAACCTTTCTTTCTTCTTCTAGGGACCATGTTTCATTAATTTTTAGATTAGATGCTCCTTGTGCACAACAACACAATATGAAAGCCTCGTCTCATCAAATTTTCACATTAGACACATCAGAACTTTGAAACTCAAATTGCATCAACCAACACTCAGTTAATCTAAATAGTCAGATCATTATCACCAGAACACTATGAAGAACCTGGAAACCTGCATCATCTTTCAGAATCAACTACAAAATAAAAAATCATGCATCATAATATATACGCTACTTTACTGAACCCAACCTGCGTGTATACGCTACTTCCTTTAACCAACCCTACATATACCTTCAAAAATTATTAAAACATAAAACTTTTGAATCAAGTTTGTACCAACCAACAATCTTCTTAACATCTACTGTCAATTTACAAAGATTTATACATTCGGTAGCAGAGATAACCCTTCTCACTTAAACAATCAATCAATAAGACACAAAACTCCTTATACATTCAATTTTACATTCAGATCTTAGAAGTATTCATTAGCAGACAATAGTAAAACAACAACATTGATTAGATAGATCAGTCATTTTTGAAGAATAGGCTCTTCCTTTACATACGCTACTTCGAAGAGTGAAGCCTACATGTATACATGCCTTTACCGAGGCGAACCAATGTATAGATCCAAAAATATTAACTCACAACTGCTTTGTTATTATAGACTTCAGACATACCCACATCATGACATTTAAAGAATAAAACATGTGTAAGCAATCAGATCTAGCCCAACCAATATCAGATCATTCAATGATAATCATTTCAGGTCTCATGATACTGATCCAACATTGAACTCAAGATGCACGAAATATTTTTGATCATATCACAATCATAGCCCCTGCAACATAAAATATACTTCGGATAGAAGTGTTCCTAAGAAACCCTTTCACTTTCGCACTTGGACCTTTGATCTTCTGTTCGTTATATAGTTTTTGGACTTCCTCAATACCTCAGACCAAAATAATGCTTAGAGACTGTGGTATTCTTTGCACAGGATGAAATAACAATTACTCCACTCAATATTATGGGCTAATAGCATGGTATTATCCCTTGGTATTCTTTACTCTTGAATTTCCTTGATTTTCCAACCCATACGTGGTTTTCCTCTTATGAGAGTGCGTGCATACATCTACACCCTTTTTATTCTATGAATCTGTGTATACAGCTTAAACTATCTGAAAACATCCCTTTCCTTCAACTTCTTGATTTTGATCAGGATACCTTTGTTCCAACTACATGTTGTTCTGTACCGATGCCCTCTTACCCTTGAATTGAGCTATTACATTGTCAACTGACCTGTAAGTGAGTTTCCATCAAGGAATACACCTGTATTATAATGCCAACATTTCCATAAGACTAGCACTCTCATCTCCTTACACACATATGTTTTATGGTTGATGGTCAATATCGGCTAATCTGCATTAGGCCTTTTCACACAAAGTTTCATGTAACTGCTTAGGGTTATGATAGCTCAATGGGGCCCACATGTCACAATGCTAATGGAGTAAGATTTTTCCATCACTCTCTTATTGTTGGGCCATCCTTTTACACATACATGTATGCATATATATACGAACCATTTTTCTTCATTGGTCCTGGTGACAACTAGAACAATATTGCTTGAAGTTTTGCAAAACAAAGTGGTGACCACCGTGAAGCCCCAATTTCTTTCTATATTAAGGCACCTAGCCTCAAGGTCCCAAAATCTCAAATTTCTGAGTATTTATGTAATAAAGGGGTGAATTCCTTGAAGTTCATTTGTGTGTGTGCATATGGCTCAAGATACCAAGAAGAAGGTTCTTCTTTAATAGTAACGCTTCTCTTAGCCTTTAACCTAGCTCTCTTTGCCAACAAATTGGCTTCCACACTCCACATTTCTTTGCATTTCCTCTAGGGTAGAAGGATCTCTCTCCCTTAGATGGTAAGACATATATGGATCAAAACCATCTAGAAATTTGATCAAACCTAGTCCTGGTGGAGGTTGTATTGAAGTTGGAATATAATTGTAAATGTTACTGAATCTAATGGAGTAGTATTGGATTGTTTCACCATCAGCTCTCTTTATACTTTCATATTCAGGCAAGATTTGGAGAGGATTCTTCTTTATTTCCCATCGTGTGAGGAAAACCTGGTGAAATTGTGTGAGATCTAGGATACTAGCTGCTGGAAATGCCCTAAACCATTTCTTAACTTCTCCTATCAAACTTTGTGCAAATAATTTAATTTTCATATCATCTTGATCAAATTCTTGCAAATCTAAATAATCATTCATTTTTTATATGTGTTGTTGTGCTCTAATTGGCCCTGTTCCATCAAATTGAGGCATTCAGCACTGATAATCTCACGACATGGCTTTAAGCTGCCCAGGAAAAACAAGGGGGGCATAACGATCTGCCATGACTGGTAAATGGGAATGAGAATAAGATGAAACTAAATTAGATGTGGATATTGAGGGTATTAAAGGAGGTGGGATTATAATTTTTTGAGTTCGTGTAATAATAGTAGGGATGGTAGATGAAATAGGGGTAGTGCTATTGAGAGAGACTACTAGAGGGGCTAGTGATGAGGCGAAAGAAGAGGAAGAGTGAATTGATTGATAAGTAAAAGTTTTTTGCATAACGTGATTTAATTGAGTCACCAAAACTTCAAGCTTGTTAAAATGTTTTATAACACCTTCATCAGAATCTGGATTGACTGATTGATGTTTTGAGATATGAGGTTTTAAAATATTTTCATCAAAACTTGTCTCAGGAATAAATCTTTTTGATTTGGTATGAAAAAGGTTATGCTCCAAAGGTAACTCAAATTAAATATTCTCTATAGTAATGAGACTTTCAGGGCGGGAATTAACTCTAGGTAGTGCATTATTGCTTGCTTGACTCTCAATAAAACTCTTTTTCCTCACAAGTTTCTCAAGATTTTCTACTATGGTAGGTGGTTTAGGATCTGGATGGGCTTTAGTGTAGATATTTTTAGGAGCTAGATCTTCAATATATTATTTACATATATAAATATGTACACAATTTGGGTGGAAAAACTAGCCTTAATAACATTTATTTCATAGCCACACACTGGAAATATCTTTTGACCTTTGAAAGAAAAAATTACTAGGGAAAAACACAATTTATAATCAACTTTGTTTGGGTCCCCAGCAAAGTCAGCAGAATGTTACCACTCCGTAATTTCTGAAGACTATGGAGAGAAACCCAAAGGTAACCACAAAACCACTTTGGAAGCTAGGATGTAGCCCTTCCAACTCCAAAGAGTGATCTGTCTATATTATTTAGATTTGTTGTTTTAAGATATTAGGCTAGTTATTGAATTATGAGTTTAGTTTTTTCAAATATTTGGTTGAAAACTGGGGAAAGTCCATTGGGCATGGAGTCAATGAGTGCTGGGGTGATCAAATACAAAAATGAAAAAACAAATGTAACAAGGAAAGGTAGGCAAGCTTTTGGATCTTTAGTGCATGTGTGGAGCGAATGGGATGAAAAGATTTAGATTCAATTAAGTATAGAGCCCACTAGGATGAATTCTCTACTTAACATCAAAGTGACAACATAAATATTTTTTATAAGCTAGAGCACAGTGTATTTAAATAAATTTTGACCTCAATCTTATTTAAACAATAGAGATGGAAAAACATATGAAATCCTAGCAAAATAACAATTTCACATGAGAGGAGACATCACCAATTACCTAGCACACGAATCCTGGAACAAAATTTATATATTAATGAAATTTATTACTTAAGTACATGCACAACTAGTTACATCAAAAGGTCTTATTCCTTCATACAAATTGCAACCTTTTATAAGTCTTATTTCTAAATATTTATACAAAACTATTACATCTCAAATCCGGTTTCAAAATAAAATATATTTATAAATAATATATGTTATAGGCACATGTATTTTAGATATAGAAGAAGAAAAATAGGGAAACTTTGTTGAAATTTATTACGTTGATGAGGCTATGTAGGAATGTGGTGATGACTATATCTATTTTTTTGCAAATTATGTTCATATGATGTTTAAAATTATGTACTATAGTTACACTTCACTTGATCAACTCCAGCAATGGGTCCCACCTTTCTTCACATGGGACAAAAAATTAACCATATTTCTGAACATTTCGTCCACCTCAGTATAAATGTCAAAAGTTGGCTTATTGACAAAAATGTGGTGAATTTCATGTCGTTGATTCAATTCAAATTGTATTCCCTATATGAATGCTTCTCCACTAATAATTCCTCTGGACTTTACAAATTTGGAAGCATCAACACCCATATTACACAATTGTTCTTGCTAATTTTTGAATGGGATCAATTTTCCATTAGAATGTCTCAGAGCAGATAAGCCTTTTTCTTTCAGAAGTGTGAATTTTCTATTGAACCACATGCTTTGCACCTCAAGGTCTTTGCATTTATTCTCCAACTGTATCATAAAATTCTTTTTTTAATACCCTCTTAACCTCCATGGTTGTAGTTTTGTTGTGTGGAGTGTTCAGGTCTTATTGTTCCTCCTTGGTCTTAGAATTCAACAACTTGATGACCTTTTGTGCCTCTTCCAGTGTATGCTCCAAATCTCCCTTTGTGTTATGTATTGCAGTTTTGACTCTTTGCATAAGTTCTTCCTGCTCAAAAGTGATATGAATTGAAGGCCACATATTTGTTATGTTGGCATTTATATTATGACAAATGTTGTTCTTAGCCTCTACCACCATCTGAATGATAAAGGAATGGTCCTAATATTTCTCCAACTATTGGATGCACTTGTAATTTTTCTGCATTTCTGACAAATAGGAATTTGTCAATTTAAATTTTATTCTCCTCTATTTGAGTTAATGTTGTTGACAGTTTCTCTTTCTCGGCCTGAACTAATGACAATTCTTCTAGAGATCTAGTAATCTCTTCTATAGACCTTGAATCTATGGTATTTGCTGAAGTTTCTACTACTATACCCGTGCTTGATGTAGATGCTCTTCCTTCTTTTGAGTGTTCTTTTTCTTCCAACAATACTTCCATGCCCTGCTCCATCTTTTGTATTTGTGCATTCTACTCAACCACTATAGTAAAAAAAAAATATTTCTCCATTTCTGTATTGGAAACTTATTTAGCATGAGGATGTTCTGTGGAAGGTAGCTTCAGTTGCTTCCTCAATGCTTGAATATCTACCTCTTTGTTGTTTATGAGCTCTTATGCTACTTTGATATCTTTAAGGTCGTGTCTAAGCTTTATGATCAAATCTTCTAGAGATGTTATCCTGTTGTCCTTGGAAAATGATGACATCTTCTCAATCTTTAACTGAGAATTCATGTTGTTTAAAGATGGCCATAATATGGAAGTAGTCATGGTTGAATTGGTAAGTGTTGAGAAAATCAACTCTCGTTTCTACTTGTGTAAATACATTTGATTTATTTTATGTATCTTACTATTATCAATTGAGAAAATTGAGGCTTTGTAGTCGTCATCACTCTTGGGAACTGGTACTAAAGGTTCCATGTGTTAACACCCAGGTTGTTCCCTTTGACTCCCAAGGGAATACGGCCGGGGTAACCACTAACCAATCTTTGGATTACAGCTTCTAGACCAACTGTAATCAGAGAGGGCTCTCTCTTTAAGGTGTGTCTCTGATATGTGGAGATTTTAGGCTAGTTATGAAGTAAGGGTTTTGGTTTATGTTTGGTTGGAAGGATGTCTTTCTGTACCTAAAGTGGAAATCTGCAGATAATGTTAGTTCATTGGGCAATGGAGTCTGTGGCTACTGGTTGTTGAAATCTTGAGTT